>JABASH010002504.1:0-19856 GCA_019776445.1 Tomocerus maximus | reverse complement strand
GGCTTGCCTTAGGTTTTTGAAAAAAAGTCGTTACATCCGGTCAAATTCCTCCAAGTGTACTAATTCGATCTTTATGGTGCTTACATTTTTGGAATCGTGGACTATCCAGGAGCAATAGTTAGTTCGCCGATTTTTGATATTTAATTTTGAGTTTTAAGTACTGTAAAAAAAGTGAAACTCCTCAAAACATGTGGATATTTGAGAGTGCTTTTAATTCTGATTTTTTGATTATTACTTCTGTTGGATCTAGGGATATTGATTATTTTGTTTTGCAACGCTCGAAGTTGAGTTCAAGTGGTGTTAAAATTGTAGAAAATATTGGATAGATAAGACATTAAGGTCCAAGTTGTGTGAAAATGAGAGAAATCCGTTGTCATTTTTGGGGGGAAGTTGTCCCAAAACCCTCAAATAATAGCTAGTATTTAATGTTATGAGGTTTAACCTATTATAGCTGTTTTATTTACTTAAATTTCCTCACAACTCCTCTTTACGGACCATTAGTAAATTGCTTTGAGTCTAAAAATGTTTCAATGATAGGTAGTAGATATTGAAAAAATATACTGATACTTTCTTATAACCTATCCAGAACAGAAATGTATACGAGTAATTTTGTTATGTAATTATAGAATGGATATTTAATCTAGAGATTATAATTAATGTTCCCATAATCGGGAGTGATGTGTCGAAGAAAACTTTAGTAAATATGTGAATATAGAAATGTGTAGACTAAAGTTGACTTGGATAAGCATGTAATGTATGTGTAGTAGTCAGTAGTATAGTTTGATAAGCATGGATGTATAAATTCTCTCTCCAACTTTCCATACATTTATTTGGAGTGACGTAAGGAGAACGAAGAAGGTCCTCAGATTTCCATCATCAAGCGTGAAATCGGATTTCAGGAAAAGAGCATAAATATATACAATAGAGCACAAACTGTCAGTGGGACTGGTGAGACAAGTCAAGTTGCCTTTTCTAGCATGTAGTAAGTATTCTTCGGTATGTAGTTAAGGACAGCATGAACGTATATTGGGCCTAGAAACTGAAGTCAAGTAGAGATAGCTATAGAATCCAATAAATTTGGTGCTCGGCACGGCACAACCCTCCCCATCTCATCTCTTTGACTAGAAAATTCTTGAAGTCTTCATCAGTGCCATTTACCATTTGGTTGAAAAAATTGCACAAGAGGACTACAACAACAAACGAACACAATTCCTTAACCTGTTTGGTTTCTTTGAGAATTCCGCCATGCCCATGCCATTCTTTGGTCTGTTGTGCTCTCTTGTTTGTTGGGCATCACCACCGGCTGCTAGTAACGACTATAGGAAAACAAACGTCGTAACAAATCAAAAATGTTGTTCAGTAAATTCAGGCCGAGTTTCTGTCTCTTTATCCCTCTACACTCAACAAAGACAGAAAATGGGAGATAATACACTCTGGGGTATGAAAGCATGTGCCTTCGTACTTCACATTCCTAATTGTAAGTGAAAAAACTAAATCTTTACTTTGGCACGTTTACATCATGTTTACACACAGAACATTATTATTATTTATACATTCCTCCATAATGCAAAAGTGCAAAGGATGATAATGCATTTCATGCTCGCGACGAAATTGAAAATTCTTTCTGTCTATACTAGTACTTCGCAATGTTAAAATGCTATTCTTCTTCCAAATGACTTAAAAAACAAAGTTCCTGGATAGTATGGCCATGGTTTGATAAAGAAATAGTACTTTATATGCTAAGTATGATGCATCTAGGAGATACACATTGAATCACAAGACAAATTACCTTTATATTTGTAAATAGACAGTAACAGTGATAAGCGCACCTTCTCAAGTTAAATGGAACGTAGCATCTTTCAGTTGAGGAAATCAATTATTATGCACATACACTATGTGGATATTATCTTCGGACAATGTAAAAATAATGACGTCGATAAGTTACGCTTGCTATAAGCCGCTTGAGAAGTGACATGTGAAATGCAGTCCAGTCCTGAGGAATCAGACACCTGCATTTTCATCAGCACACAGAAAGATTACAGCGTCTGTCTTTATCACAGAGGAAATATCAGTAAGATTGAGCGCATTGGATCTTCTTACCTCTCTCCATTCGATTATCTCCTATATCTAGCATATGTGATACAAATCCTCTATAAAGACTTCTTTAACAAATACGTAGGAAAGGTAAATGTTAAATATTATAGATATAATTTATACGGATACGGAGAGCATTGATAGTGTTGAAGTAGATATATTCTAAATGCATTTCATGTAATATGGATTGGAATAGTTTGGTATGTGATCCCTTTATATTTTCAGTGGACCGACAGTCAAAGCCAACTGATTAAGTGACTACCTATAACACAAATATATACATCGCACTACTAGAACTACCAATCTGAGTCAAAGGATAAGACAAGTGTAATTTACAAACAGAGAGCATGTACCTAATATATATTATGCAGGTGAGTCGAAGCAAACACTAAATCGAATTGATGTAATACTTAGACTAAAAGATCACGAAAATCTTGTAGGGATTGTCATCTTTGGAATTTGACAAACGAATGAGTTGAGTAGTGATACTAAGGTACATCTTCTCAGTAGAGAATCCTATACACTCTATATGGGAACATCTGTCGTTAATAATATCTCTGTATTATGTAGGTCTGTATACATCTACCTGATTGACATTACCATTACGTACTACCTATTTTAATACCGTAGTATTACATTTACCTTTCTTCAGATTACAGAACGATTCTACTAGAATAACATACTTACTACAATTGAAATGCTCAATGTGCATCAAATAGCTACGTGACGATGGATTGGTGAACTTCATGTGTTACTACTACATACCTACTACATATGTACATAAAACTTAACAAATAAGATTTACAGTTGGGCTGGGGTTTCAAAAGCATTAACTAAATCATCACAAGAGAAAGGTCCCTCCAGTCCAAATGTCTTAAAGAATATTAAGTAGACGCAATTAATAACGGCACGTTTCAATTCAAATCAACACTCTACTCTGCTGCTATGCTGCTCCAGCTTACAGTTTTCTACTACAGTCTACAGTTCAGGAATTCACTCATGTGCAGCATATTATGCGCACACTACTGCTAAATGATATAAATAATAATTTCTTCGTCAAATATTTACTCAATTATCTGTACATCTTCAGAATAGGAATCATCGTGATGTTTATTAGTATGTATGTATGCAAATTGTAGATTCGTTTCCTCGAAATAAATGAAATATGGAAAATTGCGCTTTTAATGTTTATACAACTTTTACTATTGTGTTTTGACATGAATTACATGCATGAAGTGTTATGCTGACCCTACAACCAAAATAAAACAGGTATTTTGAGGATTTTTGTCAAATTGGTTGTAATTTTGGTGCTATACTTGTTATTGCATCAAGAAACGAAGAGCGATAATGTTAAAAATTATTGATTGAACTAAATTCTTTCACGTTCTCCTAATTTACATTAGTCCGCTTTCACACATTCATTTTGATCGTCGGGGCACATGTTCACTGATTTGTACCAACTTTCATCATTTCATTATATTTACAGATGCAGAGGCACTCTACAGTTTACACTACTATCTCCACATCAATCAAAATATAACCTTTACACGAAAATTGGATTATTGGGTCAATATGGACAAACCCACTACAACTACGTAAAACAAATTCAGTCAATACTCGATAAAAAATAACTACCTAAATCAGTCCTTGAGTACTTGGTAGATAAGGTTTTGCCTCAATAATAATTTTAAATAATTTAATGAAATCAAAATGTGAAATTATGAATAGCAAAGACAGTCCTGGAACTTCATGACCGACTAGCCTCTATTGTTCTCTCTCGGCCGAACGACTAGCTTCTATTGTTCGAAAGGCATTATTTCGCCAAAATAATGGCAGCAAAGTGCTGGTATTAATACTACTATTAATAGTAATAATATCAGGGTTTTATTTACGTTTCCAGTGAACAATACAGGTAGCTCATGACTCGACACAACTTAGTAATAATATTATTAGCATATACATATTTCAAATCAAATTATTATGAATTACCACGATGATAACTATGATGATGACAAGTGCTATGAGAGCTAAACTGAACCAACCAGCAATCTTCAACAACTTTTTCCTTTGGTTCAGATCTAATCTTCTATAGAAGTTATGTACTTGTAGTGGGCCTACCACGTCCACGTCCGGTTGAATCTCTTGCCCGCTTTCGACTGTACCTTGTTGGGAATCCATTTTTCCTACGGAAAGTTGAAGTTGAGATAAACGCTATAGTCTTAAGCTATTTAGTAATCTTGATTGAGTACTTTTCTGAGTATTTTATGCCACTTTGGAGTTCTTACGGTGTCTCAGGTTCAAAACATTTTTATTTTCGAAAAACTGTAAAATTCAAAAATTTTACTACTGTTTTGACATGAATTACATGCATGAAGTGTTATGCTGACCCTACAACCAAAATAAAACAGGTATTTTTATTTTGAGGATTTTTGTCAAAATGGTTGTAATTTTGGTGAATTTTCATTAGTCCGCTTTCACACAAGATATTCATTTTGATGGTCAGTTTTATTTTTGGGCTAACCAGTTGCTAAGATAACTATTATTTACGATAAATTGTCAATTTTATTACACAACTAAACAATGCAATCAATTTGGAACAGGCTCGGGACTCATAATTCATTTCAGTAAAGAAAAGAACTAAAGAACAAAAATCTTGACCATTTTTCATTTGTCTTTTTCTCATTTTTTCACTTGTCAGTTTGTCATACAAGTCAGGAAACTTATCTTGAAAATAGTTGTATCATTTCGTCTTTCTGTATCAAAATCATTCAAAACGACTTGCAGTATCTAACACTTCCGTCCCCTTCCGTACCCAAAAAGGTAAAATTGTTCATTTCAAAATGAAATTCAATCAATATGATAGATCAATTTTTATATTTTCAATTATGGCCAATCTAATCATGGTTAATATTATAGTTTAAAAGAAAATGTCTGGAAGAGAGAAAATCCCGGTACCGACAGAGAAATATTGGGAACGCCTTCCCAATGTTTCGAGGGAATTCCTCGTGGAAACAGTTGACAATCTGTTGGCTGAACAAGATCACAATAACTTGAAGTTGTGTACTGCCAATCTGGTAGACTCGCTACCTTCTAAAGAATGGAGAGCAGATAAGCCAAGTCTTCTGGAAGTTGTTGATCCCATGCTTCACTGCTACGTATCTGGTGTTACAACCAAGAAATTGCCTGATCGATGTGATTTTGAAAAGCCCTGCGGCAAGAAAGAGTCATCAGATAATTACTATTCGGAGAAATTTCAGCTTATTCCAGCTGAATTCTACTCGAATCCCAATTCCAAAAAGGTGACCATTCGTTCTTACATCAATAACCTCGACCCACGTCATTACGGAAAAGTATACGAATCGATTGAGCAAATTGTGGCAGCGGCTCTACCCCATTTCGAAAAAGTGCTAACTGATTTAGTGCAGTTGGACCAAAATAATAACAATGCAACTGTTACCCTGAGTGGACGACCCCTCCAGATCATCGTG
Source organism: Tomocerus maximus (assembly GCA_019776445.1). Classification (NCBI taxonomy): domain Eukaryota; kingdom Metazoa; phylum Arthropoda; class Collembola; order Entomobryomorpha; family Tomoceridae; genus Tomocerus; species Tomocerus maximus. The sequence continues at coordinate 14,274 of JABASH010002504.1, read as the reverse complement.
GGAATTAAGAACATCCACCTTACCCCAAAGACTTCTCCAAAATATCCAGGCAGCAAGTGGCACACGGAGGGATTAAGAAACGAAAGGATTGTGGCATCAGGAATTTATTACTATGATGTTGGCAACATCACGGAATCCCAACTTGCCTTCAGAGTTAAAACAGACGGCACAAGTAATCGCACGGATTTGGGATACATCACTGCTCAATCGAATAGGTTGGTGGTGTTCCCCAATATTTACGAACATTCGGTGAAACCATTTCAACTCGAGAGCAGTTCCCAGTCGGGGTATCGGAAATTCATAACCCTTTTTCTGGTGGATCCTACTACAAAGATAATTTCCACTGCGGCTGTCTCTCCCCAACAGAAGTCTTGGTACCCAATCGACGAGGAGCATTCCAACAGATTGTTTCCTCCTACAGGGACTCAAGTATTTTCAACATCAGGTACGATGACCTTGGAAAATGCGAGACAGTTTCGAGATGACGGCAGAGCAGAGAGAGGAATCAAGACTGTTGTTACCAAATCACATTCCCGACAGAGCAAACGTCGTCCTCCGGCCAAAAAAGCAAAACGGGAGCGTAGCAGAGGAGAAAAAAGACGAAGAAGTAGAAATGTTGACTAAAATATAAAATGATTCATTAAAAACACGGACACTACTTAAAGAGCTATAATATTATGTAGTATAATAATCAGTATAATGTATCAATCTTGCCCTCGCCGATTATAGAGAATTCTTGCTCTACGTAAAAATTGTTTTCTTCTCCTATAAACCTTGGAAATCTATTTTAATGTAAACACAATCTCTTTATTAGAACTTAGAAGTATATTTAGTATGTAAAATACACCGAAACTATAGTACTATTGGACATTTGCATTTCAAAACATTGTCAAAAATTCAAAAATAAAAGCACTATATAATTATTTTCACACTACATATACTACGTGCTATTACTTGTAGTTGTCACCTACATTCAACTTTCATCATACTGAGGAGAAAGATTACTACAAAATGAAATATTACTAATACTGAATCTGAAATACATACACTAATAGAATACAATTCATTCATTTGTTACTTATTTTGTTCTGCTAAGCCAAGTAAATACAAGTACAAATGACATGTAGAGTATTCGCTATGAGTTGGAAGAGTGCTATATCTAAGTAAGTGATAGAATGAAGAAAAGAGCTCATAAATCTAAGGAGACCCTCTTAACTTTTTTCACACTGGGCGGTCACTCTGCTTGCCTAAATGTTTTTATGACTCTACAACCTTTCCTCCTCATTTAAGAACAACAGATTTGTACATTTTTACAACGTTTCCCATCAAAACATCATCATCATCTCTTTGCTCCCAACAACTTTCTCAGTTTCCTCTTTGTTCATAATATTATAAGCATGGAGTAGACTGTATCTCTACAATAAGTTGAAATAGTATTATACAGGCTATTAGGCAGGGTATCCGACCCTGTGCCTTAAGCAGATGGAGTAGCACCTTATACCTTTTCTTAAGTCTCCCTACCTCTGAAATTTATTCGAGTACGATTCCCATTGAAATGGGGCTATTTTGTAGTGAACAAATCGTGGTCGTGAGACTGAGCAGTAGGGTCTCTCCGGAGATGGACAAGTCAGAAATGTGTCACTCAAACGTGAAGGGCTTCGGACCAACAAGTCTGACTCCCAAATTGAAATCATCTCACACTCGCACAATCAAGCTCTGCTGTTGGTCTTATTCTTAGGTCTACCATTTGAGACTTTGGGGCACAAAAGTTCATAAAACCATAAATTAGAGAAGAGATAGGAGCGCTTATTCCATCGCATCCTGATTTATCACACAACGCTTTGTCTCCCAGCTATCTGTTCTGTATTAGCATCTTTATCCTGTTAACAACGTGCCTCACGCAACACCTTCCTACATTAGGGCTCTATCAAGTGGAGGATAGATTTTATGAGTTTGTACTTTTGCACTTCACACACCTCAACAAAACACTTGAGAAGAGCAATAAACGCCTCCACGCAGTCATTTTATATTGTAATTCAATTGAAGGGATACCACATTGGGAGGGATACTCTCTGTGCAGTTTATAGGCCTCATTACTCAAACAGGGTTCAGGTCAGGTCAATTTATTATAGTACATAATAAATTCACGCTTGTGAATATGCACAATTTACAAATACACAGTTATCCCTGCACACTTTCAATGAATGAACTTCTTTTCTACAATCAATAAACTAATTTTACTTTCTTCCGTCTGAGTCAAAGCCCTTGTATAAATACAGATAAACAATAGCAAGACTATAAATTAAGGCTTATCATAAAATACCAGTTTGCTTTGACAGAAGTTAATACCTGTGTCTCAATCAATTGTTTTATTGCTTTTGGTTTCACTGTGACCATTTAATTTGAACAGCAAAGAAAGGATTTCCATAGAATAAAAGATCAGAGGATATGCACTGTAAAAATATTTATTGCTCACCTACGCTCATGCTACTATAAATTGTTTTATGTTTACAATGTTTGTATTGCGAGCATAAGACCTACAATTGACCACATGGAGCTAAAGTACATTCTAATAGTCTACAGCACAATCTCACCATTTAATAAAGTAAAAAAGAAAGACCACAGCTTACGATTACATTTTTACAATCTAACTATGTACACAGTCGAACGAATATGGCATTACATTATACTCTAATTCATTAATAGTGAATCCAAACATCAACTATGGTGCTTATGCATAATTTTATTATTTATTTCACCTGAATGGACCTGCCAACTCGGTCATCTAAGTATACAGAAAAGGTGTACAAAGATTAAACATACAAAGACTGTTATGATATAGCTTAGCTTGAACATTTTCTGAGCTTTTACTAACATCAAATACGACATTTATAGTAGAAACCGGGCTGAGGACTGTGATGATGATGGAGTTAAGACTGAGACAGACTTCAAAGAATTTTTAATATTAAATAAGTATTAGAGTTACATTTCACCTTAGTACTTAGTTTACTTTCATTGAAAAACATTGCCTTAACGGGCAGGACAGCAAAAATAGTTTCCTAGATTTATAAGTACATATGAGTTACAGTATATCAATTTTATCTCTAAAGGAGAAGATTAAGCAGAAGAATGCATATACGCTATGTTATGTTAGTTCCTGCTTAATAGTTAATCTTGCAATCTATTTACACAGTTAGGCAAGGAGCAAGGAAAGAAGAAAGTCAAAAAATACAAAAAGATTTAACAATATCGACTCAATATTGACTGTGTACAAACGAAAAGAAAATCGTGCAAAAATTTATCTGCATTACTGTCCAAAGAAATAGAATCGAACATTCGTAGAATTATAAGCAGCAGTAAATTGTTTACCTATTTTATTTGCTGCAGGATTATTTAACTAATTTTTAATTAACCTCCCTCTACACATCCGGGTAGGAAGTACTAGTACTAGTAGAAATTGTAGCAATGGTTGAATGAAAGATTACAATATCTTAGAAATATTAGAAAGATTTACGTTGTGGATAATGTCTTGGGATGGCATATGTCATGTTTTCACAGATCCTGACCAACAGTCTCTAGGGTTGACTGCATCGTTGAAACTTTTTTGTGCGTATCCCATGCATTTTCCATTACACTGCAATGCATTTCATTACTTATGTGACATTCGTTGTCGTCTATCTAAAAAGTACAACAAATCACTATTTTTATAGAATTCCCTAGTACACCAACTGTACTACAGATATGAATAGGAATCTAGGTACCCAAACTGAGTCAAACATTTAAATAGTCTGAATAGCACTCTAAAGTGAGGCAGGACGAGTTAAGTCAGCCTAGGCATGAAATGAAGACAAGACCTTCATAGCCCATTAACATAACACATTACGCCCTTTTACACAATCTTGTAATCTTACATTACCCATATAGACACACATTATTTTTACATCTGTTACTTTAGTATTTACACTAGAATTTGGTACATAAAGATATCCATTGGTCTTGGAATAGTATAAAGTAGACTGTCTTGGTATTCGTTCGTGCTTTACTTAATCACTAATCCGTTTGTGCGTAACGATATAAGATTTGCGTTATATAAAAGATTATAGCGAGGCGATGACAAGACACGTACTAACATTACGAGAATGGAAGATGTAAAGTAATGGCATGGCCCCGACCCGTCATTAATGCGTTAGATAGCGGAGTATGGAAACATATGTTATGTTGGGTGAAACCCCAAAACGTTACTGTTCTTGAAGGTATTTAAATATATATCTATATTGACAATAGGTGTTATCTTTGTCGCAATGTTAATATCCCAGTGAAAAGGGATACAATGGAAATGGAGAGCGTATGCTACTCTGTTTGTATTTAAGTATTGTAATGCAATGTAAAGTTAGCCGATGCGGGTGACGTTGTTTGTAGTTTGTGTAGAATATCATAAGGTTATGGAATTCCAAGTTAGGGACAATGGTGTGTGTACTAATATGGTAATGTAATGGCATAGAGTTAAAGTTTTAGTAGAGCGACCTTTCTGCCTCATTGAAAACATGAAAAGCGGATTTATTTTGTGGGAGCCCAAAATGTGTCTCTTTGCTTGGAATAATTTGTTTTGATCTCACAGAGCATCTGTCTGTAATAATAAGGGAAATCGAGCGGACATAATCCTCCCTCTTAACAGCATTTAATCTGGTGCGAAAACCGGGACGCAAACTACTAAATTACCTAAATCTCTCCACACCTCAAGCTACTTCGTTTTACACTCTCATTCGGTTAAACCAAACAAATCACCAACCAAAAGTGCTAGAAAGATTTAGTTGTATAACCGTCCTCAATACACAACTCATGAATGACATGGCTCAAAATCAGAAACACGCAAGCTAAGGTAGAAACAACTCAATCAGTCAAAGGGAAAAATCATTTAAATCTAAATCACTTTAGTTTGTGCTATGTATTCTGGTACTAAAGCACAAAGTGAACTCAGGGATAGAGCACAGTAGATATTACTGTAAGGTTTCTATAAGTATATATACATTAATTGATTATGTGAAGCACTATCATATAAGTAGTATACTGGGGTTAAGTTATTATTTAGCAACCAATACTTACGGCCCTTTATTCCTTTCGCGAAACACTATCAGAGAATGTATATTATTATTCTTAATCTCAAATTCAGTACTTATTTTTTGTTTTAGCCATAGTAGACTATACTAAATTAGCTTTGGCCCATTGTGTACGTATCTAATTTTATAACTGTAATTTGTAAATCAAATGTCTTTATAGAAATTCCAATCTATATTATCTATATTAATATATTGGTATGTAATACTATAGTAAGAAGTAGTATTTTAGTATTGCATCGCATATTGCATCTTTGTCCCAAGAGATTCGTGAAATTTCATCAGAAATTCTTTTAAATTATTATTCTTTCTTCCAAAGAAGATTAAGTATTGGTAATCTGCATTCAATGTTACGCAGGCCATGGATTACGATTAGGAGAGTAAGCCTTGTATAGATGAAAATGTTTATCTGCTCTTGTTTGTTGACAAGGGTGTCTAATGAGGTCTAATCTACCTATCTCTTGAATTTAAGCACCTAGCCTAATGAAGAAATCAACTGGAATAATCTTTTCCATTCATGTCAGTTTTCAAATATCTTTATGGTCCTATACAAACTGAGCATTACATTCCTTAGATTTATGCATTATGTATGTAGGCCTTGCAAAGTGTGGCTTGCTTCATTTGTAATCTTCATACCCATCCCACTTGCACAGAATCAATAGCCCAACATTTCAGGGTAGGTACTTACAAAAATACAAATACCAATCTGCAGCAGGACAAGTAATGAAATATTTTGTGAATTAATTCCCTCCAGCTCTTAGGCTACCAGAAAAGGTTAATAAATAAAATTATCTGGAGAGAGCGTAGCAACATTTGGATCCACATGAGTGAAGCATCTGAATCTGAAACCAATATCCCAATCACATGTAACTGGCTGCTAATATTGTCATTTAGAATGATGTATTGAGTGCATTTGGGTATAAATGTTATCATGTTTCCAATGTTGGGCTCATCTCACCGTTTGAATGGGAATTCCTCAGAGAGATACTGAATATAAATACATAAAGTACCTTTTGACTCTTTCTGTCATTTCTGATTATAGATGCTTTATCGATCATTCTATTGAAACCTATCCTATATATGTATCTGTAACACCCTTTTACTTAACTGGTGATAAAAGTTTCCTAAACAGCTCCTCTTTATTGTACACTGTAACTTATAACTTTGGGAACTAGTGTTTCTATTACACAAATATGTTATCTTCATTGGCAATTTAAATGATATACATAGTCACAAGCAAATTGCCGGTGGTACTAGAGCAAAGCACTAGAGCTGTAATATTACGCTAACTTAAACCGGCTATCTTCATCTCTGGTTCTGGTCTCGTGTCCGGTTCACCCCTAATTTGTCGTAATGGTGTTTGGCGTGTGTCATCCTCTCTCTCAGTAGTGTGTCTCTGTTTGATAACACACACGCAGCAATAGTAACAATACCTAATCGTTAGTAAATGTGAAACGGAATAGCAGTAGTTAAAATTAATGTAAGCCCATAGGATGATTTGATTTGAGAGTGTAGCATTATGTACAACTGAGATTTGCAATCTGATCAGAAGCTTATGAATGTAATGCGATTGTCAGCGTAATATTAACTTCCCTTGGTCTGTCCAATAAAGAGCAACAGTAGTGGACTGTGTCTATAGCTCCCCTTATCTCATCTACTCTCAAATAAATACATGTTAAAGCACATGCACATAATATGATTCCTATGTAAATAGATTTATTATTCAAATGACAGAAAACACGGAGTACAAACTGCAGACGTCAGTTTAATATCATATAATAAGCGTTTGAATTGTATTAATTGTATATCATGGTATGTCAAACGGACAGCTTATAAATGAATATAAACGATGAAGAGTGTACCGAAATAGTTAAGATACAGTTTTGGCACTGTATTGTAACAAGTTTCATGTGAATATTCTGGATAGCGTTTGCTAGGTTGATTATGGTTTACAATTTTGAATGAGGAACGGAATAGTAGCATTCATATTCATACATTTGTATATATTTACCATTATTATCATGATTATCGTTTGTATGTATGATGGGAAAGTCAAAGTGGGAATACATAGAGTTTGCAAGCGGAGAAACAAGTTCATTTGTATACAAGCAGATCAAAATTAAGTCTCAAGAGAGGCATGACATGGCAGGGGGTGGCCTTTCAAAGGGTTCTTTTATTTCAATTTAACGATGAAAGTGACAACAGTAGTGCAGCATGATTATATTACGCATACAGCCGAGCCACTACTGCTTATATCACTCTAACTTACTAGCTTACTAATTGTGCAGCATAGGCAAAGTGGATACAATGCTTGTGGGACAAGTTCAGTTTGACTGTTGAACAAGATGTCAAAAGAAGCGAGACCCCCTGAGAATTTATAGAGATAGACAGATAGAAATAGTCTGATCTGGACCTTCTTCTCTCCAGGCAGTACGACACAATCTACTGTAGATAAGGCACAATGAGTTTAAATGGTACACAGTGCGGTGCGTTGTTGTAGGCTAAGGGTGTCATGTTTTATAATGGAAGTTGAGAAACACGAAGGAAGAAAGCAAAGGAGCTCAATTCTATTTGAAAAGTCAATTTGTGTGAACTGTGAAGGAGCAGAAGGTAAAAATTAGCAGATGAGAACTGGGCAGAACCCAGTTCTCTATAGGGAATCAATGGCTAACGTAAACAAGTGTTTGTACACACCAACTACTTCTATTCAACTTGCACCCTAACCGTACTTGCTAGACGTAGCACTCCTCAACAACATGCTACAATAGAATCCAAACTTGTATTCTTGCTTTTCTTTTGTGTATAATTCCTCTAAAGGGAAATTATCAAAGGTCAATTTGCTCCTCTGTAGGTCAACTAAATTAAAGCAACATTAGTCCATCTTATTAGTTTCCCAGAACGCTGTTACTACATTTACATCCTAAGTTAGCAGTTAATGTTATTGCTATTATTAGCAACCTTCTTTCTTGCTATCTGATGTAGTAACTAGATTTAAAGTTATTAATTTTAACACAAAATAAAAAACTCCTTTCCTATTTCCAATACAAATGTAGTTAAAGAGCAGGAACATTTGTTATGACCATACATTTAGTTTTTCAATTTTTTAAGCCTTTTAATCACGTCTTAAAATTCACCCGTACACCAGAAGCCATAGAGGGAAAAGAATCAGAACCATCACCAACGGACATTTATTATGCATTTAGTAATGCTGAGAATCCTCAATATGAACTCTGAGCAACAGAAATAGAAATTCACAAGAATCGGCTAGGATCATATTGAAGAAACGGAAGTATAACAATATCGATCCTAATTCCTGAGCACCACCAAAATAAGCCAAGGTGCTGGGACGGTACATCTCAATTGGCAAATGTGAAGTATTTAATTTTGTTTCTAACTTTTTTCTGTGTTGACGGTAACAATACAGAAGTTAGCACGAGCATTTTTACGTAGTGTTTAGTATTAAGCTGTCGATTTAACAAGATTCATGCAGTTCCTTTTCATTATTTGGCTAAATATTATTTGGGATTTTCTAAAATTGTCAGCTTGACTTTGAGTAGGACTTCTCTTTGTGTTGGTAGCTACGGATAGGAAACTAGCTCAGCAGTCAACATAACAGGACTGGGAAAACAAGAGATTTCGGACCAGAAAGTACGAGTATTTTGACAATAGGTTAAGTAAATGTGCTAATGCTAAGCACAATAGGAAAGCTGATGCAATTGTACCGGTATCTACTTATCGTTAGTTCGCCTTCAATGCAGTTCTTATTGTTTGTAAATATATTGAACGCTGTCTATTGGAATGAGGAAAGATTAAACGTTCCTTATTGACTTTTAAGGTTCGCACAGCCAGAGTTCTAAGGGTTTAGTTTTAAAGTCAGCTCCTACTACTACTACCTGCTTGGTCTTCTTTTATTTAATCTTTTCTGTGCCATTCTTTTATACATGGGTACATTATTCCGTTTCTTTTTGTCTTCCTCTATTAGTGACTGCACTTGGGAATGTTATATTTGATTGTATATACAAGTCCGTCGTTCCGACTGATCTCTTGTCACCATGTATTTGGCTGATTGTGCTATGTTTTTGCTTGAACACCTTTTATTTCTTGCCAGCAGACTTTCTATTGTTAGCCGAGTTGTGTTGTGTTGCTCTCCTGCTGGATATCAGCTCAGGTTCTTTTTCCTGCCCTACTCTTCTGTGATCGTCGTCAAATGGCTTTTTGCTTGCAGGTATAGTACATCCTTAAACACAATCATAGTAGGTAGTATAGTAGTCGTAAGCGAAAAACACAAAGCCAGCCCATTTATATTCTATTACTTACATTGCCTCCATGCTTTCCTAACAATTATTACAACATTACATTACTTGCATAAAGCAGCAGGGGATAAAACAGGTCGAAAACCCCGAGCAATTATTGGCTTGCTCTCCTTTATTTTATTTTACCATTCCTGGAGCACAACTCAAATGTAATGTGAATGTTTTGTGGGCACAAGACAAAACGCTCTTGACTTTCTTATATGTTTACACAATCCCTATTCATTGACAATAAGGGTCGATCATTATATCAGGAAAGCCTCTCTGTGCAATCAAACGTGAGAAAAAGTCAAATCTGAGTTTCTTTTCCATTCAATTGATTTCACTGCAATTTCTTACACAAATTCCTTTGCACTAAATGAAAACCGGGTCAAAAGAGTTGCAATGCACATACGGAGAACAATCCACGCCCAGATGCATCGCATACAGCTTCATTTACATTTTGTTTCTTCTTTCCCAATTCAATTTTTTACCTTTTCTAGTGCAGCATACTCATAAGCAGCTGCTTCAAATTGGGATTTCATTTAGCATACTGAACAAACATGCTTAATGTGGTAACAAACAGTATAGTAACAGAGAAAAGCGTACATTGTTGAGTAAATTATCAACTGCCATAAGATATTCATTACCAGAAAAGACTATATATTATATACATTAGTAAACTCACTCTAATACTTATAGTTACACGTTTTTTGTTTATTTCTAAACATTATTGATGAGATCTGGACAATTGTGTGTATAAATGTAGCGTGTGAGGACCTTTTGTTGGAAGATATTATCATTTTCAAAACTACTGCTAAATATTTCCCGGTCTTGTTTTGCTTTAATACTCAAACACTTGAAACCAGAATGAAGGTAAATATATGTTTCAACAATCTGTAGTAACACTGCGTACAGATGACACTTTAGAAACTTTGGACATTGTAATTTCATGTTTGAAGCTGAATAATGTTTGTTAGTTGAATAAAACTAGAACGGTCATAATGGAGGAGCTGTTTCCGTTAAAATTGTCAATGTCCTCTGTAAATATAAATAGTAGCTGAAAGAAAAAGAGTTGAGCATAAAGGAAAGAAACACATCTATGTAATCAATCACGATGAAAATGATTTGAATAAGGCAATCTCGTCGGAAATGTAAACGCTTTCTTTGTAGTTCCATGGTGTGTCTCGGGTTTTACACATAATTGCAACAGCATAAGGGATGTTGTGTAGTCCTCTAGTTGAGAGTACATTTTCTGTATGAATTTTAGGTCTTAAGAATGTGTCTATATAAGAGAAACAATTCTATAGGGAGATGATCTTGGTTGTAATAATGCAGAGTAACATAGCTGTCAGATAAACTGGAGGCTTGAATATCATTGCGTATAATTGTGTGCTATGAAGCAGTGAGTTGATTCTTGATAAAGTCTCAAAGCCTTATATCCAAACAGATATTTGTTTTTCGTAATCTAACATTTTGACGGTAATGTCTGTATTTATTTGTGTGACAGAGACAGAGTTGAGTGTACAACAACAGAAGAAAACAAAAATGAAAAAGATTTTCTAATTCTATTCCCTAAATCTAATACCATATAAGCTCACCGCTATATCATTAGGTGGACGGGACTACGCAACGGACAGTGTGCTCTATTACCGCACTGTCGTCTACCTGTGCTAATGTACCTCACTTCATACTTAGAATAACGTAGATTAGATGTTTACTCATTGTTTGCTAAGCAAGTCAAATGGATATAACCGTATAAATGAATATAGCTTACAAGTCACCGAGATATATAGCTTAACAATGTAAGTGTGCAGTGTATAATGGCATCCCAGTGCATGCAATCCTGTCTATATAGTTACTAAACGAAACGGGAAATTTTTGTCTTGACAAAAAGAACACCGCCGACCCAAAAGAAGATCATCCATCAAAGTCATACACAATCTTTGTTTTCAAATGGTTATATTTGTATATTATGGCATCAAAAATGAAAAACTTGTGTGTACAACACATTCATTTCAATGACCAGAAAAAATATTCCTCCATTGTAAATACATTTCGTATCAACAACCTATTTCAATACAGGTTCAACCTTAGTCACTATATACTGCTATTCACTTCAGTTGTGCATCGCAAGCTATGTAAATATGCATCATTAATTTTCAGACAAAAAGCTTGCAATTATTAACATAAATAATAATAAAAATGCAAATCTGATTCATTCTTGTACCTAACAAAATGGTCTTATACCTATAATTGTATTCGAGCAATAGAAAATTTTGTTTGATAGTTAAACAATATTTTGTGATTATAATTACAGTAGTCTCATCCATGAAATTTTATAACTTAGGTAGAGTTAACAATTTATATTAGAAACGAGTATTTTATTGTACTGTGTATCTCAGATAACTTAAAATCTTCTAGACTCTTCCAATCTCTACAAAATTGGCTTTACAACATCAGTGCAATTAGTAATGTAGTACATAAATTGGATTGATTCTTTTACCTCTTTAGTAACCGTATGCATATATCTGTACTGTAAATGTAATTATAGCTGGACATGAGAAACATTTTCGTGTATAAGTTTCACATAATGATACATTCGCCTCATTATTATTTGACATCTCATTCAACTGGGTGCTATACTAGGAAAAGGAATACGAAACAATTATTTAATTGGTATTTGTAGTAATGAGGGATGAAAAAAACCGTAGGCTTCGACTGAACAATGCTTATTCTGTGCTTACAATAGAGAGCAATAGACTCTTTCTCTTCATCAAAATACTCTTCTGCTTCCCTGACATAATACCAAGGGATGAGGGATCTAATGTTAGCAAATAATGATAATATTGTCCACAACAACGTTATTTACGACACAACTTATAATGATGACTTGCTTGTCTGTGGCTACATTACATTAGTGGACCATTCACACTACAATGTAAGAACCTACGCTTATTCTTATTACCTTCCTAGTCATACTAATACAGTAATGTAATACAGGCATCACAAATGTATACAGTTGTGTCTAGTAATGTAATATCTTTCAATTTTTGTGGCTGCAGGTACGCTTATAGTACACAACATTGTACTTTTGTAAATCTTATAGCTTAACTGTGCAAAATCTACTTGGGTATATTTTTGATATTAATTTTGATATGGTGAAGTTTGTATGTATGTATGTACTATGTACTTATGTTGCAGAATACTTTTATTGTCATTACATTATTATATCCTGTACCTGTACAACTAAAAGACTACTACAATTGTTAACGCTCTTAAAGGCAAGTTGAAATTGTATGCGGATAGATTTTCATATTTTGATGCAGACATGGAAGTAAATAACATTTGCAGTTCATTGCTATATGCAAGTAATGTGCCACATCTTCCAATAATAATATTTGGGTACTTTGTGTTGTAACAACGTGTCCGTTCAGTGATCTGTCTTTTGCAACAAATGGACATAGTATGCAGTTACAAAGCAATTCTACGTACCATATTGTGTTTAAAATGATATGCTTCTTAAGATCCCTGATTCATTACCTTTCCTTACATCTCACAATGGAGACAGAAAAATAGACTTACTTCCCACTACATTGCCACAACTGTGAAACACAACACTTTATCATTACTACTGGTCACATTGCATCTGTACATCTTCATAAAAAGAGATTTTGTATTTATGTACTTGGTCTGCGTTTATAGTATCTGTGAGTGAACCATCTATTTTCCTCGATAAGAAGACCATTTCGTGCAGTGTCACTTGTTTTAACAAGTACTGATTGTATTGTGAGCGTAGCTGTAGAGTTGCGCCTATTTATTAATAAACGTAGTCTTCAGCCGACGTCATCTTATCGAGCTTTACAAGAATACGAGTACCCAACATAAATACACCCTCTGACCATCCCCCTCCTCATTTCGAGTCCTCTCTTCTTCGCTTTCTATCCTCATATATTCAAATATTTACATTTGTTTGCATGTACTGCAATATACTGACTATATATAGTATAATATATACTGAAAACTTAGTTAAAGCTTGTTCTTCTATTCACCCCTGTCTCAACATTTAAAAATTCATTTTTATACCACAACCAACATTACTAACATGTATAGTGGTCACATTTGTAGGTGTACATATTGATCTGCCATAGTGAATGTAATTATCGTGCGTAATATGTATTGTCTAAGTTATGTTTTTGAAGCGTATTGATATTTATTTATCAATTTTACTACATTTATCAGTCTTAGATGAAAACAAACCGAAACTAGATTAAAAGAATTTCTTTGCAGTAGCAAATACGGCAAATAGTAAACCTGTGTAAGCAAAAATTTTGGACTCATGTTAACAAATAAGACAAGGGAAATTGGACGGGTATGATAACGCGTTTTATCCAACTGAATAGATGACATTCGGAAGTCTGCTGGCGACGATATTTTTCCTCGTCAAATTAGAAGTCAATACTTTTACTAATAAATTTTGGGGGAGTGTCTTAGCGGCAATATAAATAGGATCTTGATGATGTTATAAATTACAGTGTCTGCATCAGTAGAGAAATTAGGAAAAGGATGGCTATTGCATACAATATTAGTATATATTTGCTTAGGGTAGGATAATATTATTATATTACAGCTCATCATCAAGTCTGTCTGCTTGATCCTTTTTCTTGTAGCCGTTGATTTAAAAGAGAGTAGGATCATAAGAAATCAACTGTTGTAACACATGTAGGGAAGAAGTGATTTGTAAAGGTAATAAAAGTCATGAAGTCCAAACAGCAGGGTTGCGGTGGATGAAATAGGAGGGTTGGATGAAAATGGAAGAAATTAATTTCTTCCTGGATAAAATTAATTTCGTCCGGACAAAATTAATTTCT
>JABASH010002503.1:0-19857 GCA_019776445.1 Tomocerus maximus | reverse complement strand
GCAACCTCAACCCCAGCAAAACTTTGTGCAGCAATCTCCGACTCCACAGCAGAATTTCATTCAACAGATACCTGAACGGAACAATTTCATTCAGCAAACACCTCAACACCAGCAACAGAATTTTGTTCAACAGCAACCTCAACAAAATAATAATAACTTTAGAGCTCCGCAACAAGAAGTTTTCCATTCTCAACAACAAGAACAACAGCCGGAAATCTTCCGCTCTTCTGCTCAACAGCAACCTGAAATATTCCGGGCTCCCACTCAACAACAACCGGAAATAGTCCGTTCTCCATTGCAACAGCAAGAACAACAAAACTTTCAATCTCAACCTCAACAAACAATTTTTAATCAACAACAATTACAACAGCCGCAAATTCAGTCAGATAACCGTTATTTGCCGCCAGAACCGACTTTCCACCGACAAAATCTATTTCGACAACAACAACAGCAGCAACAACAGCAGCAACAACAACAGCAGCAGCAGCAACAACAACAGCCTCAACGACAACAACAATTTCAACAAATTCAACCCCAAGCAACTTACAATCGACCTCAAATTGTTGATTTCACTCCGGCGAAATCACCAACATTGGAAACTATAAATGCTAAAACCCCAAAGAAATTAATCAATCCTGCAGATATCAAAATTGTACCAGCAATTTTCGTTCATCATCACACCAGTGTAGAAAATCCCGATGGTTCCCCTATTCAAGATGAAAATGTTAGCGCAAAGCAAAATCAGGAGCCGAAATCTAGAGCTCGTCAGCATACAGTCTTTTCAAAGTTCTGGGTATTATGAACAGCAAAATGTAAATAAATTTAGAAATAGTAATTACGTATCATACTCCGCGCAACAGACTGAAAATGTTCCAGTTGCGGTCAGCGCTCCACAGAAGCAGTCGAAGCCATCATTACCTCCACCACCTTCTCCTTCCAATGTCTTTTCTCCTCAGGAAGGTATCCCCGCTCCTCAGATTGAAAAATTTACACTGGATGATGGAAGAACCGCAGAACAATTGCAACAGTATCATCGAGAAAGTTTAAAGAATTTCGTACCTGTAAAGCCGTCACATCAAAACGCTGAGACTAGCACGGCTTTCATAGGAACAGGCTCTTCCGGTCGACTGGATTTGTCACCGGAACAAAGCTCAATCGCCGAAGCTAGTCGATTCTATCCAGGACGCGATAATTCCTTAGGGGTTAAGTTGACATATGAATAAAGTCAGATTTTTATGCTTAATAATATTCAGATATCAGTTAATTTTTGTGCAATTATCGTAATTCTAAGTCTTATTTGATATGTGGGTGAGAAAATTCTCCGTTGGGTCGCAGGACAAAGAAACTGCAGCAGACTGTAGGCACAAGTGAAAATAAGGTCTGCTTCCTGTAACTGTATTTACATTAATTAGCGTCTTAGCGATCTCGATGATTTTAGTTTTCCTTTTTGGTAGATCCGTTTCCCTACTCAGAGACATTAGAGATTTGCTGTTGTAGATAAATAAGATTACAAAGCAGCCACCCCTCGTTCTTAAGGTTGGAAGAATTGCGAAGTGACTTTTATCAATGCAAATGAGAAAATGTGTTATTCCTAGTTGGTGTGTAAATACAGATTTTATGCAGGAAGGTCTTAGAAAATAAAGGTAATTTTAAGCGCAAATCCTTTCTCAATTGTTGTCGTTAGCTCCCAGACTTACCTTTTGTGTATCTTGAATGTGCAGTAGTATGTAGTGTGTGGTATGATATACATTGTTTAGCTACCTTTGTATGCCTTTTTATTGCATTGCAAGTGAATGAATGAACTCATCGATTTTCTTTTCCACTTCTTTTTGTTGGAAGCAAAATAATCTTGGTTCTCTATTGCATTATTAAATACGTTGTATTAAAAATCTTTGTTCACTTTATCTTTAAATATGATGTGATTGTACTTGGTCGTATTTGATAGTTCCATTGCCTTGATTATTGTTGTCCAATCTGTAAAGTACTTAGAGATTAAAATGTAATTACCTATGTGCAAAGTTTATAATTTCATAAATATAATTCAGTATTGCTAAAATTATGATATGAATGAATCAAGGCTTAGATAGCACAATGGCAAAATGTTAATATGTTGTGTGTGTCGCAAGCATTCTGATTCTGAGAAGGCCATAAGTATTTTTGTTTAGAGTATCGTATTCATAGAGTGTAATTGGATACGTTGAAAGTGTAATAACTGTATGCGAATGGTACTGGAGATTGTAATGATTTATAAATTGAGAGAAATAAAAATACATACAAGTTTTTATTGCAAAACATCAATATTTTAAAGTGAATTGAATTGGAATGGAAGACGATTGTTCAAATATTCGCACATGTGCCTTCTACTACAATGACTGATGCACTGCGTGCACGGATAAAATATTTTTGTATTTGTCTGACAAAGAATTTTGTTGTAATATGCACTGATAGTCGACATTTTTATTTAATACAGTGAAAGTTTCATATTTCGGCATTGGCATACTTATTTAAGACAACATAAGAACCTACACTACAATTATAACAAATATGCGAATAGATTATAGGCTCTTTTTGAAGGTTCCGCATGATCATTAGCACAATTGGGGAAAGTTTCTCAAGGAGAAATTTTCACGGTATATTTTGGCTTCTTGGTGCGATCACCTAATCAAGTCTACGTCACATTTTATTACGGTAGGTATTCAAAGATTTCAGACCTTTTCTAACAAAACTTGAATATTTCTGTAAAGTGTAAGTATGCCTGGCTATATCTCTACATTTAGCTGTCTAAGTCCAAGAAACATTATTATGTAGCCTTACATTCAGTTCTGACATAGCTGTCTTCCCAAAACAATATTTTTCAATTAGCCTTGCATGTTTAGTTTTGATAAGCTTGATTTATGTAAGAATGAACTCTTTGTCCCTCAAGGTTTGCATATTGTGTAAGTTCAAGTCAGTGAACTTGTCATTTGCCACCTTGACTATTCTGTGCACACAAATGAGGGGCTTCCCAGTTCTATTTTCTTCCCTTTGTCATTTCACGGACAGGAACTTCATAATGGAATTCTGTGCTGCTTGATTTATAGAGCTTTTTGTGGAATCATAAGAATATGGTAGATGGATTGCTTAAGAATGGCATACTAACGCTATCCATCTGAAGTATTCATGACAGTGTATACTGTAGACCATGTTGAGTCAATTTAACCTTGCAACGTAAATCTTCTAGACTTCAGTTTTACATAAATAGTACCATAGGTGGGTGGAATGAAAGAGTAGGCAGAATTTCTAAATATGTATCATGGATTTATGGTTTATGCCGCAAGAAATTCAGTATGCAATACTTAGCCAGGAAAAATCAGAAAAGTTCATATGATACAACTGAGCAGGTATTGTTAAACTAAACTACAAACAATGCACAGGATACGAGAATATCAAGCAAAATCTTTTAGTAGATGCAATGTAATTTTAGCATTATGCCAATTTACTCATCAATAATTGGAGAAGCCTATCTAGGACTCAATCTCAATTACAACTTTTTAATTGAAATACAATACTAATTGGGTCTCAGAAGACCAGCCTGAGGGCATAAAGTATTCATATGCTACTTACTAGAGAATGAGAACATGCATTTTTTTGACTCAGACACATGCTTGACTTTGTTTTCTTGTTAACTGTTAATTAATTTGATAATCAAATTGATGTGTAGGAGAGCAGAGCTTTTATTCAACGAAAGCAGACAAAACATCACCAGGCCAGGTTTGTGTCATATCTGTAGAGCATGGAGTACAGAATACATTTTATTTATACATACAACTAACAAACAGCCTCTTGTGTAGGATGCTAATCTAAATGCATATTACTGCATACGCAGGTGTATACATAACTACTCTAACAATAAGATATATTTTAATTATAGATATGTCTGCATTCTACATACAACAATAGTACCAAGATTATTGATATAAGGATTCTGTGAATCTTGGGAAGGTAACGATCATATTTCAAGTCGAGTACTACTTACTATTGTACTAGGGTGATCCACCAACTGGGGCGATGTAGGACATTAAAATAATTTACACATCTTCTACAGAGACCTAGCTATACATGTATGTATGTAATTTATAACATTCAGAGTATAGCTACAGTTCCTATATTATTTATATATACTGGACTAGACATAAAAGGTTGTAATTATATTTACAGTTTAATATCTCAGTACATTGTACCATTACAATGCTCATAATAGTTACACATAACACCTACTCTTCACCTAGACATATCGGGTTACACATCAAATGACATTTGTATAACTATTGTACTACTTATGGCTTGCTACTTCATAGCTGGGATAATGTTTTGATTAACTACACGTAACTAGAGCTAATTACAATGAGTAATTGACCAATACTGAACTGATATCAAACACACAGCATATAGCACCAGAAAAAAGAACTTCTTAAAATCTAAAGTCGCTACTTACGTACTTACTAATGTAAAGATACCAAATGTGCTGATAATTGGTTATGTGCGGATTGGTTATGTGCTCAAGACTAAGAACTTGATTTATTTAATATCAAGCACATTCAATGCACGTACCTGTCCTGTAAGATTGGTTTCGGAGTTGTGGCGTGCGGATTAATATTTTTATATTCTCAACTCTTCAGTACTTTAAAGTAACAAAAACTCAAAGATTTTATATTTTCAAGAGAAATCTTTCAAATATTGGGATTTACAGTCTTTATCTATCCATTTACTGAAATGTCCGTATTAGTAACAACAATTTGTAAGTAGATGATTAACCTATAACTTAATAAAATATGGTACATAAGTACATCACTGTGTCAATTAAACTGAACAGATTAACTTATGATAAAATTAATAAATTGTCACTATTTAGTTGTAATGCTTATGCTCAGAGGTTTGACCTGGCTCAGAGAATCCACCCTGGAATCTGATAAAAGAAATTAAATTTCGAAGGTATGCTTAGGATGCTTCATAATAAAAATATTTGTGAAGTTGTTACACCTGCATTACATAGGAGATGAAACAAAATCCTAGTCCTTTTTAATACTTTGGTAGGTATGTAAACTTAAATATTTATGAAACGATGTAAATGCAAATTCGACATAATAAAAGTATTGGATAAAACGTAGTACATGGACTCTTCTGGTGTAGTTCCTGAGAAAGTAAACTTAAATGGGTACACTAAGTGTTCATACTCTTCAGACATTCAACAAGTATCTTACCATTAGTGATCTTAAATACACAATTATATTTTAATAGCTAGCATAGGTATTTTTACAATTACATATTACATCAATCAGACATTGGGTTTAATCTTTCACAACACTATAGCAGCTTATTAAAGTTACATCACATCAATAATATCATAATTATATAAGTGTTACATTGTAATGTATGTATGCTCATATCATAACCATTTTATTTGTTTAGGTTAGAATAGGTTAGATAGGTTGTTAACATATATAGTAAGTATTCTAGGAGTTAGTTGTATAATGTATCTAACTAAGCATATCCATCAACTTCCTACATCAACCAGTTGATTGATTCCTTACACATTTTGCTGTCACTATTATCAGTATTCGTTAACGATTTTACAGAACCTTTCAATAAGTTGTCTCTATATACCCTCCACATTAAGGGATAAAATTAGAATAGTATTTCAATATTTTAAATATGGTAATGACTAATGACTAGTAAGAATAGTAGGACGGGTAGGAGTGTCAGTAAAAATGTGGGATAGTATCAACTGTGAGTGTCGTAGACTATAACGGAATGTGATGGCGGATTAAATGGTACTTAAGATATAGGGGGAAAGCATAGCAGCTGAGACAGACAAAGTACTATTAAGCGTTTGCCGTATTGAAGGCATTTTAATTTAAAGCACTAAAGTCACTTTTCAGGATAAAAGAAAGTAATCTAGAGGCAATTTAGGGCTTATGCGCCCTAATCTTCACATTTCAAAGTGGTGCACAAAAATACAGAACGTTTCTATTTAAAATATTACAGATAGAATCTCAACGAGACTAGTGAAGTTACAAATGTTAAGGTAAGGTTATTGAAGGTACTAAACAATTAACAACCTAGACACTAGGGGAAAGTTCGTCTTTTCACTTTCTCAAAGTTAACCTACCCGGATATAACACCATAACATGCGAAAGGTAAATATAGCTCCATTTCATTTATACTATGTACCACATAACAATGAATAGCATATAGGAGAATGTTCTTATATTAACATCGTAACTTTACCTATATTTATATGGCATGCTCACTTGTGACGCAATAGTAACATCATGATCCACCTTCAACCAAATCCTGTTCCTTGATCGCTTTCCGTAACATTATGATTGAACGACAGGGCAATGAAAAAAAACATTCCAGCATTTCATATTCATTTCACAGTAATTAATGTTGGATTTCACAGGGACTTAAATACCTACACTTCGCATTCTTACTTAAAGCAGATAATATATCTAAGTTACATTAAATACACATCAAGGGCTATGTTATTTACAATACTTTTACTGAGGTCGTAAATTCATGTATTTCAAGTAACATAAGGTACATCAGTTATGCAGATTACTGTATTAATCACGTACAGGTGATCAAAAGAATAGAATGTTCAATGCAAATGGAAACCCAATGCCAATAAAGGGGCTAGAACATAATAAATGACAGATGAAGGATACATGAGGATAATTACTGCTGTCACTAGTCATGAGTATGTAGGAATAACACTCCCAATCTCATTTTGAATTGTAACTTTTGATGTCAAGAGGACTAAAATGTCTGTTATAAATAGCACTGTAACGTCATTTTGGGCTCTACTACTGATTACATTGCTAGTTATTACAATTATTATTGTGCACTCTTTTCAATTGATGATTCTGTTGCGTCAATTGTAGCTTTTAGAGGGATGGTTTTAGGTTACATTGGTATAGCTGTATACAACTAAAATACACAGTCCGTCAGTTGTACGTAATCATCAATGAGATTAAAAACTAAAATGAATACTCAGGGAGAGTGAGAGGAGGTAAATGACTTGAATAGAAGCAATATTGAATTTCTGTCATCGAGAGTCTATAAATGTATTATATATTCCTTCCCATAGTAAGTAATTCTATAATATTTAGTAACTGCGAAATAGCAAACGTCAGCAGAAGAAAATTAATAGAACGGAAAGGTAACTGAATTGAACGAGGAAGGAGTTACGTCCTATTGATGCTATTTGCAGTACAATTAAATGAATACGCTTCATCTCAACTTCAATATTCAGTATCATATTTTTGAAGTGATAATTTTATCTTGAGGACAACTGCCTATACATACCAATTTGATATCAGGATCTTCTACCAAATTATCAAAGTGTGCGCACTATATTGTTGACGTAGTTTTATTTGATTAGCCAATGACATTATTATCTGTCTACTATTTGGCGGAAGATAAAATTATTTCTCTACCATTTGATGCGCTGTGCTTATTAATAGAATTAATAGGTACAGAAATAGAATATGTATTGTTATGCAAATAAGTAGTATTGCAATAAGTAAGAGAGTTGAGTGTCTGCTACACTAATGTAGCTAATAGTCTTAAGTAAATGTAATAATGAATTGTGACGGGAGTGAGGCAATGTAATTTTAGATGGTCAAATAAAATGTAACTCTGAATGAATGATGCAGTAGAATGTAAAAGGCGAATTTATGTGCAACACAAAATTCAATACACATGACAGCAGTAAACTAACAATAAGTCAGCAGCAGCAGTAAATTATATAACATACACCTACAACTCTTAAAAGCTTTGTCACATAAAAACATAATTTTAAAACATTCGAAAAATTCCTTATCCTTGTACAACACTTCTCGAAAGGATTTTACAACCATAATAATTTACTGTAGGTACATAAAAGACTAGGTACTACATATTTAGATGTAGGTAATACATGTAATACACAACACTGGGCTCCCCATCACTTACCCATTTCCCAATATATTTACGAAATGGTAGCACACAGTTTCTATTCTAACAAAACGTGAGAATCGCATGCCATTTTTTAGGGACTATTAATATTGTACCTTAATATACTTACTTAAGTTATACTTATTGGATTGACAATTATTTGTCATCTAGTATAAGGACATTTACAAGACGCATGGAATACAAATCTAAATCAATACCATAAAGTAATACAGCACAATGGATTGCTTCCATTCCTCCATAATTTATAATAATACAATACACTGCATCAAGAAAATTACCGAACTTTTTGCACGTTTATTAGTTAAGTATAACTACATCAATTACTATTATATAGTATTACTATTCTTTGGATTGGTTAGCCGTACTATTACAATACTAAATATTACCTCAAAGCTAATTTTTAAATAGTAGATCTCACATTTATAGCAATTTAAACTAGTATTCAAAAACAAAAACTTTAGATACAATCTGTAAAACCGCTCAAGCTGATTGAAGAACATGGAATATAATTTTTAGTATTTAATAGTTAGGTACACCTAAGACAACTCTTTTACCATACTAGGGTGATTATAGAATGTTGGCAATGATTAGCGCCGAAACTGCAGTAAAATGGAATACTAAAGATGAATTTGCTCATAACAATTGTAAGTTGAATAGGTTTGGACACGACAATGTATTTTCTAGGATGGTGTTTTTCCACGAAGCAGACGTCTACCTATGTTGTTTGGAATGAAAAGCTGGAGGATGTATATTGGGTATTGTTAGATAATAGTAAGAGATTAAAAGTTAACTATACAATAAGCCTAAGATTTACATATAAAGTAGAGGTACTCTGTCTTGTCTTATTACTTGTAAGTACTATTAGTTTAACATACAGTATTAGTTTAGGTCTATCATAGGGAATACAATGGGCTACATTTACATGGGGTTTACATCTTACACTTAGCCTATAGAATATGCTTTAGTATTTGAACTATGTATAATTTACATACTTAGGTTTAGTTAGTAATTGGCTGCCTTCACATACAGAACGTAAATTGTTAACTCTGTAATCAGTAAGGAGTGCTTCGTGTAATTAGATTATGCTCCTTAAGGGATATAGGACTAGAATGGATTGGTGGGGTTTCACACAGTGATGTGATGAGACTCTTTCCTGCAAATTGAGTAAGTTGAGTGCAAACTAATAGTGGCCTGTGTCGGATTGGATTAGTTGCTGTACTTTGATTTGGTAAAATTGAATTTTCTTATGGTAGTATTTATCCTTTCTTTGGTTTAGTATTCTTCGGATTTTCACGTGCTACATAAGTACATTGTAAGATATCTGCTCTTTACTTCCGTCTGCCAATGTTTTTTAGAATCTCAGCGTTTTCCATGATTTGCTTGTGGGTGTTACGCATTCGTCTCCTTGCAATTTCCAGCAGTAAACGTTGTCTCAGAACATCCAACGGATTAACTATTGACAACGATGGTCCTGCGTTCCGTCTTGTACGCTGCAATACAAAAAGAAATTCAATTTTATTCCATCATTCCATCGTTGGCAATATTTCGGATATTCTGTCCTCACACTAGTAATCTTATTTTTGTTAACGGATTATTCTCAAATTTTGAGTCTAGCCATAGGCATATCTCTCAGAACTCACAAAAAATTTAACTTACACTATACACCTATACTTCAAATGCGTCAATAAATATATGCCCGACCACCCTCCATACAGCTTTCTCTTGCGCCACAATGATGCTTAGGTGAACAAATAGCTCTGCCCCCTCTGACTTTCCCATCCACAGACTTATTCTACTCTAAAAATAGTTTTGCTTATCGTTTAAAGGATTTTCTACACTAACTCTTCTTCCGAATTCACCGCACTCTCCAATATCACGCCTACACTGCTCCAAATAAAAGAACAGACAGACACTGTCAACCGACCTGAAAATATGTCTGTTTCACTACGTGATTCCATGCAATAAAACTTCTCTGTGTCTATTGATGAATTCTAGAGAGGTCTATGCACATTGGATTACTAAAACAAAGGCATATTAACATAGCAAGATAACGTCATTAAATTTAACTTTGTTTGCATCAATCCAACCTACGTCATGTCTTTAACCGGAAGCTAGAGAACATTGTATTTTACAATATTATAACGCAGCGCATATCATTGTGCACTACCAACAGTTAAGGCATTGTTATATTAGTACTTAGCTCATTAGTTCTTCTGTGTAAAGATTTTAAATGTGATTATGGCCATGAGTTGGGCTTTGAACTCAGTCCTATTCTCGCAATAATGATTAGTTAACCATTCTAATATCAGACAAAAAGAAATAATTAGTCGTATATGACAAAGTCACGTAATTTCATATTAGTACGGTATTTTTGGAAACTAGCAGGTGGTAAATGAGGTATAATAGAACTATAAACTTCATTGAACGTGTTAAATCGGAAAATGTAACTGCTGCTTGCTGAGACGGCAGTCAAGACTCAATTAGTCCTGCTTAAGCTCAGGTTAAAGAAATTACATTCAATGTATTTCGAGGGAAAGCTGAGTCTTCAGCAACCAAAATTTTACTTAATTAATATGGAAACTTCGTTTGATCTTAAGCCACACAACGTGATCGATCAGACAGATTTTGAGAACGTGATTCATCTGTGGTCACCTTTACAGGTTCACATCCAACAAGTGAATAGACCCAATTAATAAATTCATAGAAGCTCTTTAAGGTTAGCCCTTACACACAAGCATCTAGTGGAACTTGATATTAACTCGATCAATTTACATTGGGTCGAGTACAAAAACATTCAATTTTTTAGGGAAGTAAAGATAACTGAAGAACTCAATTTGGAATTTTTTCATCAGACATTCTGTCAGGGTCCTGGAGGGTCACTCGCAAAGCTCTGTTTTCCCTAAAAAGACTTTTAGTTATCTTTTTTTTAAAAAAACCTTGATGAATCCCGACAAAATATTATCTTTTTTGAAATCTGTCCTTGGTGACCTTTACGGGGCAAAATTGTAAATCTTGTGACCTCCTAGGATAGTTAATCTTAATTTTGAGACTAATTACAGAGATGGCTTGAGTTGAAAAACACGTGCAAATTTACAAATGCAACTGCTACAGCAGGACCTTAACTTGTAATCAACTCTTTCAACCTTATCAGAAACTTTTTCAATCCGCGCAACAGCAAACCGGTTACTAAAAGCTTATTTGTATTTTCTATAGAATACTTAGCATAAAATGTCATCTACAGAAATGTATTGTATTTTTTTGATCATTAAAACTCCAGTGTGCACTTTCAACAGTTCTCATTCGTAAACGTGCCTACAGCATTATGACAAATTACTTTACCCTCTTATTGAAGTATTATATACATTATTATACAAAAATGTAATTTTAATTGAAAACGACTACTGATGACGAACTGTCGTGGATTTATTGATCGCACAATGGAATTTAATTTGGAACTTTTCGTCTCAATAAACATTCAATATCTGCAGAGGACAATGTGCATAGTGAAGAAAGAAAAGCAACATAAAGAAGATGAAAGAAACTCAGTGTACATATATAAGTAGAATAAATATTTATCTATTTCCAACATACAATGAATTAGTCATAGACTCTGCACATCATTATGTTAACGGAGTAGTTAATACAATGCTTAAACTTAGAAGATAATGATAATACTTATGTAAGCCATAGTAGACGTGAGAAAACCTTCTAAGCTATACAAGGGCTACATGCACTTTACTATGACAGGGAGAGAGAAACTGTCTATGCACACAAGAATTAATAGATTACATTTTCATGTACAGACGACGAAGGCAAGTTCTTAAATGAAGAGGTCCCTACAATACAATACACGTTGATTGAGTAAATATTATGAGTAGTCGTTCTTGATTTTAAGTAGTTGCTGTTAGGCACTACTGCTACGTTGATACGTTGAAAGCTATCCTGAACTAGACAGACAGAAGTTTCATCCAGGATGAAGATCTTTTATATCATTAATACAAAAGACTCGCACAGCAAGATAGCTAAAGCTTCATTGTACTTGTCTTACATTGTCTATACACCCAGTAATTCTCGTCATAATTCATGAAAGCAATTTGCAGTACATGGATATCTTCACAAAAACTTTTACTCTAATTGTCTGTGTAAACATAATACAATCATCAGCGGCTTAACTACGTAGCAGCATTGATAATATTCCCTCGAGAATGCTGTTTTCTTACATGTCTCGTTGAATTACTCACTTCTGGTGTTACACTTCAATTTGGCACAATTTCTCATGTGTGTATGGAAATATTTGTTTATATCGTTTGATCACTCTGAAAACGTAGCAGCTGAATGATGCTAAAAGATTTTAGAGGACAAAGATTTAGGATTTCAGCAGAAATATTGATGAAGTGGGTAATAAATAAGGGGCTGAGCGTTGTAAGATGAAGTTTTGCATGAAGAGAGAATTGACGTGTGCAAATGTATAAGTATAATCTATTGTTATCATAATGAAGACAAATGAGGGAAGTGTCCAAGGTGGAGGCAGGAGGAGTCACACACAATCAAGCGAAAGATTCCTCACCTGTTGCTGGATACTCGGGTTTGGATTCCATTCGGTGAGAACATAGAAATGGGGATCGATGACCGTTTCCCATTCATTGTCAGAGCCGATCGATTCATCTTCATTCTACTCAACCCAGGCCAAGGCGAGGGAAAGCAACACAACGGCAGGAACGAAGACAACCCAAAAGCAAACCAAACCACACATACAACTCGTATAAGATTGCTTCAGACTCCCTTCAATTCGCTTAGTTCACGTTTGATTAAGAAATACAATAAATGAATGCAACTCAACTTAACTCACTCACAATCTGCTCACTTCAATTCAACTGTTGAGTCTCTTTCTCTTACGACTACTACATAAAGGTGTTTACTTCTACTCAACTGCTTCTCCCTACCCCACCATACCACTACAGCCAAGATTACTTTTACATACCTTCCTCTCAACTCCACACACGTCACTTTTAGACGAATACAATTCAAGCTAGCACAACAAACAACGAAATCATTTTCTCAGAGAAAGCAAAGAAAGTCCAGCCGAGTCAGTCTCTGTCAATCCCATTTACTTTCCAATCCCAATTCTATCTGACTTACTCTACATCAATTTAAAGATTACTTGTACAACTTGTACTCAATCACACCGAAAACAAAATCATGCAAGACTTATCCACTCCTCTACCCCATCCTATCATTCAACCATTTAGGTACCCGTACGTAGAAACAACTAAATTCCATTATCTTCTACACACTCTTGAACAAATACATTTCGAATAAAAATGGAAAATCAACTCAAACTCATGCTATTATTATTGTAGTGGAACTTCAGTTAAAATCAACCTACAAAGTAAAAACACTTACACAAAGCTTCCACATGCAACATTGCCTACTTACTACCAACTTGCCCTAAAGATCTTCTATGAACAAAGCATATATATCAAGGCATCTGTCTGTCCTAAGCTCCTGACTCCCAGACTCAATGTAAGATAACTATTTACACACGGATCTGCTTACCCGGAATCCACAACTGAATATTTAGCAAATGGTAACGACAAAATGCTCCGTAATACAATGCCTCAAGGCGACGGAACTTCAACCGGAAGGAAAGATGTGTACATATAGTAGTCATACCATACTAAACTAAAACTAACACATAATATCATGGATGGAGCATCAGTGCATATTTATTACTCTAGGATAAATAGATACTTCTTGTAACCCAAAACCAACCAGGTCAGGGCATTGGAGTCAAGCTACGGACTCCCTTATAGAAAGATCCCGGATTTACTCTTATCGCTTATTTTCTACTTAAAGAAAGGCAGACAATTCCGTCTGGAAATATGTTACATAATATGTACTACATATCGAATTTGTTCATAAAATGAGACATACTATTTCCAAAACTTTTACAAAATTCCATATATTGACTTCACAATAACTTGCAAAATTACTTGTATTGGGGACCAAAGTAAAAGGAAGGAAGCAAGTAGGATATCGATTGTTTGCACAAGACAACTACCAGACTGCTACTCTTGACATTAGAAATGTTTCCTTGAGTTATTCTTATTACCACTTACATTATGAATAGCATAGCAGTATTTATTTCGTTCAAAGGTACCTAAGCATCATAATCATAATAAAGTAGCATTTATGCTACTTAATACAAACAAATGGTAACACATAGAGCTTTTTAGTCAGTTTTCTTATTACAAGGACATTTAATGGTAGAAAAATTCTTATTCGCTAAGCTCTAGAATTTAATTTACTGAAGTGGTGGGTGGGGGCTTTCAATGTCACAATAAATGCCTCATTACAATTACAACTACTTTACATTTATGTGTGGACATATTTATTTTATTGTATATCCAAACACGTATAAATGTTATAGGGTTCGCCACATAATGTGAAATGCTGGCGGAAAAATTAAATTAACTCGTGGTGAAATATAGCAGCTTAAATTAAACGTTATTATTATTATTACTTACTGTAATAAAAACTTGTGAATAGTTAGTGTTGCTCCATTTGCCTCGAAACAATAGTGAATAGTGGTGAATAGTGATACTCCTTACCGGGGCAAAAATGACATAATAATGAATAATGAGTAATATTTTACCTAATCCAGGTTAGATTAAAAAATAGGTTGGTAATGGGCATGGACCTAGATACGCATTGTCTATATTTACTACTTATCTGTAAGTACTTATGTATACACTGAATATTATGATGTTCAGTCAGGTATAATAACCGTAATCACAATCAGTATTATGATTCAAATCTTCATATCAATTTCATATTGTGAATTGCGCACGTTTTCATACAGGGAAGGAAATGAAAGGTAAATCTTTAAATGTCATATCCTTTTACACGAATCCAACTGCTGCCAATGCAGCGGTTTTGAGTTATCTTTAAGACTTTAAGACTACCACACTAAAGATTCTAATTTTCTCCCTACAATTCGCAAAAATCCTCCCACACCCAGAAAAACCTGACGTAGGACTTGGTTAATAAACATCTTTCTTTGATCATTCTAAAGTGTCTTACCAGTCTTAAGTGACTTCGAAAGATGGTTTTACTTCAAAGTAATACGATGTTCATTTGTACCGAAATTCTTGCGGAGGAGTATAAAACATCAAGTTTTAAGAATCTCAATTCTCAATTCATGTTACACTATAGTAGATGGGAATGTAAAACATTTCTTAGTTCCCCAAAATGGTAGTTGTCTCAGAATCTCCCTATCAAAGTGCTTTCTGCTTCGCTTCGTTTCACTTTAATTTAGACGTGGGTTGCTTTAGCTGCGGAGTCTGTTCTATCGCCTCTGCCTAAATTAATTTACATGTTATGTCTGCTCTAACTTAGTCCAAGGTACTGCTCCATTAACTCTCTACCCAATTCCCTTACAAGTTTTACGCTTTGGGTTAGATGGATTAGTTAAAAGTTATCTTTGCCACTGCATGAACATTAAGAGGTTAATCTTAAGTAACTGTTCTAATCTAGAAGTTCCTAAGCGCGTAGAGACAAATCAATTAACTTATGCTCCATGAAAAAATAAAGTTCACCGTAATACGGGTAAAAGGTTGCGGAGGGGGCAAGGTAACTGCTATAATATTGTAGGCTGAAATCATATCACAGCGTTTTTAAAAAATGGGGGCATCAATGGTAATGGCTACGACTACGTTATATACATTTGCATACTTAATTGGCGACGTGCGTCTGCAAGAGCCTGTGGATATCTGTGATAGTTTGAATTAAAAAATTATCCAATTTGTTAGACTGATGAATGTATATCCACCGAAGCTACACGAAATTAACTGAAGAAGCAATTTTTAACCAGAGGAGTCTGCCATTTTATTCAATTAGGGAGGGGTAACATTTTTTTCTGTCTCTTAGCCAGTAACATTCAAAAAATAGTAAATGTCATGCCGTAAATGAACTTGCAAGATAAGCACTATCATAGGTGCAATTTTTTACATACAAAGTATGAGCTTGCCCATAGTTTTTAAAACAGATGGTACTTGGAGCAGTGACTAGTGATTAGATTCTTAATGTAAGTACTTCAAACTTCATTATAGTGGCATGGATGGAATGTAGTTTGGAGGTTAAAAGTTGTACTCTTGGAGATAGAATTGAAATTAGTACAAGTGATCAATCGATAGTTTTACATTATCGGCCATTTGAAGACAACATTGCAAAGGGCAAGGCTTACGTCTGAAACTTACTTATTATTAAGTTAGGAAAGGACGTGCACATGGATCATAGATCCAAGTCAAAGGGTGAAATCGAATAAATCACGCTTGAGTGAATTCAAATAAGCATGGTGTTTACAATTCAATTCCCTGTAGATATTCTCCAACATATACAAATAGTCTATTACACACACTTACTTTCTATCTGAACTTTCTGAACACTTACGTACCAACCCAACAAACTATCGGTACATTGGCAAATGTACAGATATCGATTCAACAACTACAAAGTGCAATCCCTGGGAAAGCAGTGACTTTGGATACGATTTTCGATTTATTTCTACTTGAACTAAACTTCAATAACAAACTGATCTTCAATAAAGAACGACAAATTGGCATTACACAATACGTTGTAAAAGAAGTTATTATAGTTGTCGCTTGGTCAACTTACCGGTACTTACGCTACTAGAAACAGTAGGTACTAGGTACAGACGACAGCACGTCATCCATTTGATCTCATCGTAAATGGAATGAAATCCGGTCAACCGTATTTTTCTTTCCTATTTCTATGTCGTAAGATACTGTGTTAGGATATTCGTTAATTCGCTCTCAATTCTCTATAATAAAAAATCTAGACTCCTGAGTGTCCTGCCCTGGTGTATTCTTTGCAATGGATTCTTTCGAGAATGTACGTATGTCATAATTTTCTTCCCCAGACAATTCAAACAAATTCAATGTCTAGTTCAAACAATCTTACATATCAGTATATTCGTATACTTAACTAGGGCGCAGGCATAGGAATATCATTTCATTAAGAACTGAATACTGTGCAATACTATGTGGAGAATTCTAGTTGCCCCTGTCTTTCCGTCTGACATAAAATATGACGTTTACATTCGTTTTTCGAAGTCATTACATAATGAATTATCATTAACACGGTACACTAATAACTTTAGTGTAATGACAAATTTAATGGATTCAAAATTATTAATCGTGATCTGTCACTAGATCCACTTGAAACACACTTATGTATTTCAAACTGCATTCATTAATTCTTCGGATTGTTTTTCCATACAGTAGTGCATTCGTAAGGATGCATAATTTTCATTCACAAACTGCATCTAATTAAAGACTCACTATCATTTAGTATGTCAAGATTAAGATGAAACACACTTCATATCTATATCACTTATCATAGCTATACGAATCACGGTAGATATTTATTTCGTCTTCCTACGCAACAAAAAAGGTAATGCAGAGGTCAGAATCTGTCAACATCTAAGATAACATTTACAGCATTGTGTTATCATTTTATCATGACATAAGAAGTGAAAAAGTAATTTACGCATTCCCTATCCTGAATGGATGAAATCAATGGAGATGCTGCGAAGCCTAGAGACAGAAAACGACGAAAGGGTCTTATCAAATTAAAATGTGGTAACTGATGCAATGATATAAAAATTGTGCAATTTAATTACTATTGCAAACAAACTGTCTGGACAGTTTCTACTATCATATGGTATGATCATAAAATGTAACATTTAAGAGAACTACCGCGAGCAGCTACCAGACAAATATTGTACTGATGACGGCTGCAATCAGCTATCAACTTCTTCCATCCTCTTCATAATGAGATAGCTACTAAGTATTATACCAGAATTCTCCGAATTCGTTTGTCATTATATTTCTAGCTAGATCGAAAAAATCTCTTCCTGTTCATCTTATCGTAAACAGACATGACATTATAATGACAATGAATTACCTAATTAAGGCTTAATTGAATACAAAGGTTTATTGACAATTGGAAATAGGATATATTTATGGACACAAATAATGTCCAGTAAGTTCTGGAATTTGTAAGAACTGCTGGTTTGTATACACATTCATGCTCTCCACGAATAGACCAAAATACAATTACGACAATGCATATTGGCACAAAAGATTAGTGGAGAGGGATTTTCTACAAAATGGGAGCAGAAAGACAATCAAACGGCTTCTTTAAGCTTTATTCGATATGTAAATACTCCTAAGCAATTCAATACTGTTAGGTTACAAATATCTGATGTTCAAAGGTATAGGCAGAATATTTCGTCGTTAGCCGCATGAACACTACATCAAATTAAATGTTTCATTTCTTATCAATGAAGTCAAGTCTATAGGATGTTGATAAGAGATTCGTTACGTAAAAGCAAGTCTATTATGAATACCTTCGTACGACGCACACACCACGACTGACTTAAATGACATAATACGTACAAGTTAGCTCTTTAAATAGCATTGAGTACAGTGACGATATCAATTCATGGTGCACTACCTTAATGTAATGCTCTGTACTAGGATAATGAAATTGTGTAGGTATTATGCATGTGTATGTTTATGTTAGCATCAGGCAACAGTATCTATATTACGTAGGTATATTACTGAAATTAACTACAATATACTGGTTATTACGTTATTAGTAAGTCTGATGTTATCAGTAACTAGATTTTTCCAGCTATAAATGTCCTTTATCAACATTATTTATTATTTGTATAAATCTTTCTCTTTCCCTACTACAATGAAGGAAAGGCGGGAGAAGACTCCTTGGGACTAAAGATACTGGATTGAAGAATATGTGTTTAAGAGGAATTTATATACTACGTATATAAAATTCTGTAGCAAGATTTCTTAACATCTTAACAAGGGTGGTGCGTGATAGGAGTATTAAAGATGTTTATAATGATTTAAGTACTAAGAACTAGAGAAAAATTTGTTATTTTGATAAATGGGACTTGCTATTTTCATTTCCTTGAGACAAATTCATCTTATTTAATGCTTGCGCTTCATGAATAAATATTAATTATACACTTTAAGTGCGCAACAATAACAATATCTATGTCATTTAAACAGTAAAAGTCTAAAAGTAAATGTGTTTGCCAATAAATAGGATTTAGCTTCAGAATAGAAAAGTAGAATATGTCTCGCTTCGCTGTTCGGTTAGCCGAGATAACAATTTACTAGCAGCAAAGGAAATTAGGAATGGATAAAATAGGTCGAGAAGTCACACTAAATAGACTAGATGTAGAAACTGTTAAACCAGTTATTAAGCACTCAGAATAAACCAGGATGAAATATCAAAGAGAAAAACAAAAAAGACCTCTTTGTTCATTCATACAGATATTCCATGAATTAATGCCGGAAAATTATTCATATCATTGGCTGATATGAAATACAACTTACATACATCATTTTGTACTGCATTTGGGATAAGTGATAGAATTAAATTTTTCCACTGAGCTACTCATAAAGGAATTGCCGCATACTACACGTTTTAACTTTTAACATAAGTGAGCTAGTGAGGACACGTAGAATTGAGCTTCATACAAAGGATATGATATATATAATATGATAGAAAATCCTCGACACAGAAACGACTTAAAAAACAGATTTCATTTCTTATAGATAATTCACCACGTGACATGTGACTAATAAAGTCTTGTATAAAAACTACGGTTAACTAAAAATGTAATAGATTGTAGGTTAGGGCCATCAAGGTTGTTATAGAGACGTTCTGTGGTAACAGGTTGCCCGAAGCGAGAGTTTTCATTTGAAAAATTCACTTTTTTCACGCTGGAGAACAAATCCTATAATTTAT
>JABASH010002502.1:0-19859 GCA_019776445.1 Tomocerus maximus | reverse complement strand
TACGAGAGTGGTATTAATGAGAATTTTTTGCCATGCAGTAAAAGCCTATCTAACATTACTATGGGATGGACTATGTTAAAAAACGACTTATATAATTCTAACGCTATTATAAAAATGAGTAAAATAGAACGGACCACCCTCTGTATATTGTTATCTTGACATTATATATTATGTATGTAGGTGTGCTGATTCCTGCTATTGCCTATTAGAGCAACAGAGCAAGTTCTGAATCAGTTTTAAGATCGTAAAGTTGTTGATTGTCATCTCCAACTGAGCCGGTTATTACTTTGTTTACAAACTGTTGGGTATAGAAACAAAGCAGTAGCCATTTACGCTGTTGTATGCCATTTACAAATCAGAACAAAAATTGCCCTGGGTCTATGGAATGTCGATATTTCATAGATAATGGGCTTTAGATGTTTTATTACAGTTGTTTATATTCTGAGTAAATATTTTTCCCTGTGTATGTACCGATACGTAACATAAATGCATGCCAAAACTGGTCAAATCATGCTGTGATATAACACTTTGATATGTCTGATTTTGTATTTCCACATTTATTACTCCTGCAAAAAGACTATTCCCGGTACATATAATTGATGACAGAAACTCTGATTTCCTGTTTAAAGTTAATAAAATACATCTATGAAAGAGCATCTCAGACTTTTGCATTTTCTATATTTAAAATTATCATATACTAAGTACCTATAAATTTATTTTAGTAACTGTTGCATAACTTGTGGTGCAAAAACTGAAGAGACTAAAGAAAAAGGTCACTAAAATCACTTATTACATAGAGAGCTACTTTAGACAGTTATTATACTATAATGCAGACAAAGTAGTAAAAAAGATTGGTGAGCCAACAAAGTGGCTAGCGATGAGGGTGCTGATGAAATGCTATGTACACTACGCTAATTTGCCATCCATATAGCTTGTAGCTGTAGCTAATAGGAATTTGTTTATGATTGTCATTGTCATATTATACGAAGATGAAATGGAGTTGAATAAAGTTAAGTGTGTACATTAATGTCCTAAAGCATTAGTAAGTGCCTCGTAGTTTCTTTAAGGTGTAGGTTTTATTGTAGTAGGTAGGCATTATGCTAACTGACAATGAATGAGTGTGAGTGAGGTGCTGAGTATATTATTACATTACACAGATATTGCTATGTTCAGAACATGATATGATGATTGAGTTCAGTTGAGTTTGAGTTGCAGTAGGCAGTAGACTTGCTAAGATCTGTTATTTTCTATAGGTCGTATTGCTAAAGTGTAGAACAATATCCCTAGAATTTGAGTCAACCAAATATCGTTACATGTAGGATCATACAGTGTTTAGACGTTGAGTATTTTTTCTATATTTATTATTGAGTAGCAATAACACGGGCAGAAATTCTCGGACAAAGTGAATTTACATCATTTGGCTGTACACCAGAGAGTAATGTCACTTACATGGTAAATCAACAGTGGTTTATTTAGTTAATAACGTTTGGAGTTCTAAACTTTCTGGACAGGTGCGCAAATAAGTATTCTATAGTTTACAGAGAAACTCTGATTTTAGTGTTTCCTCTGAGAGTGCTATGAGAAAAGGTGTCGGTCTGTTGGTTAGAGTTGAGTTTAAGTGGCCTGAGTCTGAAAGCCAACATCTCACTCTATCTCATCATGCAGTCTCATCGATGTACCTCAACTCAACTTGCTGTTTGACGATTAACGTTTTCCACTGAGTTGACTGCTCCTCCGTCCTGCTCTCACAACTATTTTTCAACTCTCTTTATTACGTACCTATATAATCCATTCTACTATACACACGGAAAAAGACACCCACAAAATTCCGTCCAATTTTTACCAGTTACCCAGCACTGAGTCTCACTTTCCTAATTTACCTCTGCATCCATTAAATCCACACCACGCTTCATTCCAAGAGTCTCAGCCTATGTGTTGTGTCAGTGTAATACATTTATAGATACCGAGTTGAACTAACAACAAGTTCCTTTTCGTAACTGTATACCGTCTCTACGTGTGCTATTCATTAAATTGGCAATTGTTTGTCATAATTACTTGAAAAAAATCAGTTGGTCAAGTAAACTGGTCAGCACACTGAATGCCAGTTTTTCAATATTTGTGTCCTCTTACTTGAATGAGTGTCAAACCGATATCACATGAAACGTTTATCACCTTTTTTAACACCTGCTAGACATATTGACAATCGCATGGTTATATGTGTAAATTATTTGCCTATGTACAAGTGAATATCTTCAGGAAAATAATTTTGCATCAAATTAGTGTGGTATAGGTACACTAATTTCAGCTCAAAAACAAAAAAAAACAATATTTATAAGTGCCTGATTAATCTTATATAATTAGTTACTTGAATCGCGACATTTGTGACCGAATCCAAGTAAACTGGAAAGCTAGAATAACTCAGCAGCTTTAATACAGGGGAATTTGTGAGCATTTTGAATGTACCTATCTCAGAGAATAAACAGCAGTGCAGTGATAGGAGCCAGTATCATTGTAGTGAAAATATAGTATATTCCGGTGGAAAAAGAGCACCATATGGAGGGAAGGAAAGGAGGAAATTGCGGAAAACCCAGAGAAACTACAACTGGAAACCTGTCGTCAGTCTACCATTCTGTCTGACTGAGGAAAGTTGGATGGAAGTGTGAAGGATATTTCTGTAACAGTTGATAAGACATAACTGGCTGAAAGCAAGGTGAACTTCGGAACTCGATCTTTACAGCAGCACTACTTGGGTATAGAATTCTGTATTATTATGACTTATGCGCAATTAGAACTGAAGGGAACTCGCACTATGTGCCTTGTGCTATGAGACAATACTATAAGACAACCATAAACATACTATTAAGTATAATATGCTTAATTACATTCAAATAACATTTATTATTTATGAAAAATGTAGTTATCTTTCAATACTATACGCATACAATACTATTAGAAATTAATGCACATATAATCTGTACAGGACTCCCGATTGCGTGAGACTAAGTAAATAATAACAAGCAGGATGAATTTAGTGCGAATATGCGTGTCTATAACAATTGGCTTAGCAAACTATGAATCTAAATGCTAATTTTGTGCTTTGAAGCAAATAAAGAGTTGCGAAGTCTCCAAATGGAAAAGTTGTCTCAAGAAACCCTATTGTTATTTATAATTTTTCCATTTGGAAGTAAACTTGGTAGTTTGAAGATAAGGAAGCAGTATAGTTGTGTATAGTGTTTTGGAAAGTAGAGAAAGAGGGTGGACACGGGCAGGACAGGAAGTCGAGGAAAAGAAATTCATGGAACAGGATTAAGAAATGGATGGAAGAGCGGAAGTCGGGATTGAAAGCATTATGCATTGGAGGTTCGGTGACAGGAGAGAGACGTATCATTCGTGAGGTATCCGTGGATGTATAATATTATAATGTTAGAGGAACGTTAGTGGGATTAGGAATGGTTTTGCGATATGAGTGCGACTTTGCGTCAAGCTGAGTTGAAATTAGGCGAGTAGAAATGACAAAAAAGCTGTTGGCGTCGTGTAATCGAGAGATAAGGGAGTTGTAAATCCCTTCCGTGCTTTTGCCTGCTTCATTTGGATGTTTATCCACTCATTTTTTCTTCGTTATTTCCTCTGCCAAAGATCGGAGATTGGCTGTGATATTGAGAAATGCAGTGAAACGTTCTTCTCCCGATAGAGTCGTTCCATCCGCCGAAAACATTAGCTCATTCCGACTGATCCCTTCTTTCTTCTACATCCACATCTCCTATGACACTCGATTAGCATTTCTCCCTTCACGACTGCCTAACTACACATACACAGACAGACACCGTAGAGCCATGCACGCACAATGTCCCACCACACAACATTCCTCACTCCTAACTAGATCACATACCTACAAACTGTCGCACTCCCGTGAAACATCACAGAACTGCATACCTCTCAAATGCCAATTCCATCCACACAGAACTCTACCAATGTATCATCCTACCACCAACCGGTCTTACGTAAATACCTATACAAACATCTACTTTTCACCAACCACTATTCTTTTCTTTCACCACATATTCTAAATTTATTCCCATTTTTATGCCCTATGACAAATAATCTTGTCTTGTCATTCTGATTCAAAAATATCTTTTTGCATCACACGACATTCTATTTTTGGATGTGATTTCAAACCATAAGTCATTGTATATTTACTTCTTATGGGGATCAATTTTAACTCAATTGAAGACGAGGATTGAATCCCCCTTCAGAAATATAGGATACAGGTGTTATTTAATTAAGTAATTCGCTACTTTTGCCACTGTCTAATTATTTATAATTAAAATCATTTCTAAAATGAAACTTTGATCAATATGCTTATCACAGCATTTGCATAATAAATTTTCTCATCTTCGTTTTTCTACATTAGTATACAAAGTTCTTACAACAGTACATAAATACTAGGATAGGTATGCTTAAATGACAAGTGGGAGTTTTGCTGGAATGGATATTAGCAATTCGGTAATTACAGTGAGTCTCTTGTCTTTAGGAAAATTTGTCTATTGTCTGTGAATCAGGAGTTTTACACGGTGTCCGTCTGAAATTCGTAAGTAGACAAACGTTTAGACATGTGTGAGCTATTCTGAATGATGACATTATAGTGGCTATATCTATCCATGTGCTTTCTGGTCTGATCTAAACTGAAGTTAGAGATTGGGCTGTTGTTGAAGACTGCATTTCCAACGGAGTGAGCGAGAGGCAACAATCGGCGGGATGCAAGTCTCGCACTATCACCTCCCGTATCAACTGTTTTCCCTCATTTACATTACTACCTACTACTACTACTAACATTATTAAATCCTGATCGTTACCACTTACATTAGGACTAACTATATGTAAGCACTTAGATAGCCGATTGCTACAGTGTTAATGGCAGTATAGTTGAACTATCAGGATCCATAGCCAGAGAGATAAGTAGGACTACCTACACAAATGACAATCAAAATCATCCGCCTTTCATCTGCCTTTAGCGACACTGAAGAACCGTTTTCGTCTAGTAAATTCAGAAGGCAGCTCAACGAAGCTCATCTTCCCTTGAAGTCATTCCTATTACCAATTTCCATTCCCATACGACCCAGCATTTGCGATCCTCCTTACTTACGACGTACTTACAGACAGATAAGTCTTCATCATGCAGTTTACAACACACTATTACTTAGTCATTTATCTCGCATCGTAGGTGTTAGACTATCTGTCTGCAGATATATCAGTGTCGAATTCTAAGTAGCTTCCTAAGCTCCTTATGTTCTCAAAGACCGATGTGCATCTGCCATAGAAGTATTATGCACTGTCTAACCTATACAATACCAGGTATGCGTAAATACATATCTATGCATCGCTGTACATCCCAGTATACTACCCTGGCATAATATATTTATATACTCTACATATTATATTGTTTAAAAATACAACGATATAACTCATCTTCATGTTTTATCAACAGTTTCACCAATGAGCCAAACTGGTGTCAACATCAGTATATGTATATCACTCAACGTATATAACATCTGAGCACATGTTGTGAGTCGTTATCAATTCAATGCAATAATTAGATATAGTGACGCTAATTTATGTGAGATAACTTGTACAGTGCTTAAGGGCTTAGGTTTGTAATGCATTTGCACAAATTATCCAAATTATATAGTAGTAACATATTGCACAAGGTGTACGAACTGCTAGGCCAATCCATTTAGGCCAAAATGCAAAATCAATTTAGGCCAAAGTTAAATTATGACTAATATGTGTATTTATGTATAATATATTGAGATGTCATCATCATAATCGCCATAAGATAAACAAAACATCAAAGGTTATAAAAATTCATACGTGCTTTTACATTTTTATCATACAATTGTTTCCATTGCTACACATTACCCTGAACTTACAATATAATCTTCTACATTGAATCTAATATTATATTAATTTACAAAAACATTACTTACATCCTTAATTCCTGCGACAATAAATATTTGGCCTATGTGTTCACTTATTTTGGCCTAATTGAGTTTTTACATTTTCTGATTTGGCTTAAATTGATTTTCCAAATTGGCCTAGGTGTTCGTGAATGATTGTACAATGTTGTCTTACTTGATGATTGTATATTTTTATATCTATTTCAGTTGATCTGCATGTGAGCTGAGCTGGCCTATTACCATAATAATCACTCATAAGTTGACAGTGAATAATAGAGTGTGCTGATTGAGTGTTGACAGGTAAGAATGCATTTGTTTTTTGCTTGTTTATAAGACAGCTCTATGGTAAACGGAGGAGTTTATTGAGATAAACGGATAAAGGCTCGCAGTAAATATAAGCAAAGGAGATATTTTCGTATTAGGATTAAATGAGACAAGCACTTTAGTGGACTCACCCCTTACTTTATGTACTTACAGCTATTTATTTCAGTAAAAAGTCTGTTTTGTGCAATTCCTTGTAGTGCTTTCACTCATGTAAGTTTTGGTTGGCCAATGAAAGGGGCAGTTAGAATGTGACGTGGTGTTACTTGTGTCCAAGTTAGCTATCAATAAGCTAGCGTGTCATTGTTGTACTTTGTACTTAGCCATAAGTAAAACTATATCTATATCCATAGCTCAGACGTACATTTATGTAGTTGAGCTACAATTTATTATACACACATGCTACTCTGTAGAGAAAGATAGGTAGGATGTAGTTGGATGTAATGCTTAAATATCTGTTTAGGCTTGCCCCTATTAAATAGCTACATAATACAACTGTACTATATTTATACGGGCATTGAAGTGAGTGTGAGGATGTGCATTCGGTATACAGAGTCAGTATAGTATGTACAGAGATTATTTATAAGGATAACTAGGCAGTAGTTATGTGTTATGTAAGTATCGCTATCAGTTCCGTATTTGTACATAATATGTATGAATGAGATAGTAGTTTTGATCTGGTATGGTCCAGTTGGAGTTAGTCCGGGTTGGCGTGGCGGGGTCCGCCCGCCATCAGTAAAAACTGTTTATTTGCCCAAGAGTGTATCAGAAGGATATTTAGGAGTATAGAGGGACCAGTCGTAAAGTTTAGCAAGGTTGTGTATGTGTCAAGGAAGTTTTGCGTTATGGTTTAATTTTGCTGAAAGTTGGCCCAGCTTATGGAAGTTGACGATAGGAAGAAAGTCCACTATTGGCTTTTGGACAAAGAGAAATAGTCAATAAAAGGAGTAGTAAGAGGAGACGAGCACTTGGAACCTTTTATCGAAATAAGACAAGTATATCATGCTTGGGAATGTGCTGATCCTTGAAGTTGACTAGTTTGTTTGGCTACGACCTCCTTCGCTGCCCCTCCACACATAACACATATATAGATACCTAATATATGTATTATAATATGTAGTTAGCTACATAATATTTCCTTCCATGCTCCCTCTTCCTCTCGGACATACTCTCGGACATACTCTCGGACATATCTCTCCTCTTGTCCAGCCGATCTGTTTCTTTCTATTTCTTCATCGTCTTGATGGGTCCTGGATTGAACTGGACTGGCGATTGTACGTACGCACTGCAATCTTTCCTCTCCTCCATCCATAATCTGCCGAACAATAAGTGGCACTGTCCACGGCTACAACAGCCATAACACAAGTGCCTATGTATTGGAATGTGCCAAGGCAAATGGACGGAAGGTGCATTTCGACGTCCTCGCCTCCTCCTCGCTCCATTCCACCGAGTCCTCCCCAATGCATCGTTATGCAAAAATTGACAGGAACTGATGATGTGCCACGACGGCACGTAGTTCACATATAGTCAAGATTATGTTCACTGACAGTTACACAATAGACAAGCCAAAAGACACAAAACGTTCTGGAAATTCTGTCCTTCTATCCCGCGCACTAAAATGTAGACATAACATCTAAACAGGGGATATTGGACCTACTCTACCTAGCCATGCAATTCAATATTCAGCACAAAGACAAAAGTCGAGGAGAGACTCCTACTTACGAATCACATCCAATCCGACCCAGACCAAAGCAATCCGCTTCAGCCACGATACGACAATTACTTTTGTGTGTAGTTCTTATTGTATCCTTAAGCACTTTGGAATCCAGGACGCTATGGAAAAGGGGAGGCTGCTTTATAAGAATAAGAATATTATATTATTATGTGTATAAACACACTTGACACTCTTATGAAGATACCTATACTATCTTGCATAATTCTATAAGTTAGGCCACATTGTTGTTATGCATCTGGAGTATTGTCAAATGATGTGAACCCAAGATATATTTATGGCGAAGGGTAGAATCGAATTAATTTGTGGGTATTTAGTGCTCCGGATATGAAAGGTTTGAGACAATATTGTTGTTGACACAGAGACACCCAGAAATAATTTGGCCTAATGGCTACTATATACTACACATTTAAGTATGTGTGGGTAAGATTGTGGATGATAGAGCGATTATGTAGTAATATGAATTAGGTGGTGGGATTATTGAATTGGTGTTGAGTGAAGCAGGTTGTAATCATATTTTGTGGAGGAGATGGGAATAAAAATGAATTTGTTATGCATGTCGTTAGGGGCTGTAATAGGTAGCATTATGTGTAGCTAATAATATTTCAGGACGAGGAAACAGGAGGAGGAGCGGAGGAAAGTATGGAGAAAGGTCCAGGAGATTAGGTAGGAAGATGATGAAGAAGAAGAAGGACGAGATGCGGCTGAGGTTGGTTGGATATTCATTTCCGATGGGCAATACTTGAGGGGTATTCGTTAATTTCTTTGAAAACAATTATATCTGAAATATTGCGAAGGATGAATGGGAGCCTGGCTGATATATAGCCGCAAATTATTTGCCTTGCATATAAAAAGGTCTGGGAGCATTGTGTGTCTTTGGCTTTGCCATAACATTCTCATTTTCAGGATTGTGATGATAAATGCAATATCCGTTCTTCTGCTGTGGTATTTCCAAGTGGGCTACTGTAGTCGAGCGAGAGATTCTTTGGAGTGAGTGGGGCAAAGTTCTTTGCTTATTGGAACGGATCAAAAGGGAATGTTTTGTATGAAGCCAGTTGCTGCAGAAAGAAAAGAAAATTTATCCCTTTCGTGGCGTTGGACTCGACCACATAATTGTATTATGCACAAGATTCGCCATCCATAATGGTCTTTGGAAATGGTTGAGAATTTCTGCTTTGCCTTTACATCCTTCTGTTGCAATAATCCCCGGCCGAATGCTCTTCATCTTGTCTTGCTTTGCTTTGCCTTGCTTGGCAAGAAAAGCAACCAAAACTCAACTGATACATCCATGCATACTTACTTACTCACCACTACAGTCTTCTCTCCAGAAGCGGAACACCATCCACTATTTCTATATTTATATAATATTTAATTGTCCATCCGCTAATAAAGGTATTCCGCTTATAGAAACCTCCACATGGGAACTCAAATCATAAAAGTGCTCCACATCCACATAGAGGCACATTTTTAAAATACCTATGTATTTATGACGTCATTCGTATGTAATACCACATTAAAAGAAGTAAATTATTTTCAAAGAATAAATAATATCAATAGTTCATAGAAATCTTCCATTTGTAAATTTCAAATGCTGAAGTGGCATTGTTACTACTAATGCAGATCAATTCTTGAAGGTTCTTTTCTAGACAACATAACTTGGTATACTTATTATGCCATTTCTTTGAATCAAAAAAAGAAAACATTTCAATTTTGGCAATTTAACTGCAACGGATGGTAATAGTAATGGTAATTACTTTCGACGTTTTCACGCTAAAAGTTTCAGGTTTTTGTAGGATAATGATTTGAATGGTAATATTCGAAAAATTAGTCTAAATTTATCATTACCTACAGATATTTTGCATTTTGGCCACCTATATTTGGGCAAAATTTTCCATTTTTTACACTTTGTGGTCCGGGAAAAGGGGTGATCAGTTTACGCAGGGTTTCCTTTACAGAGATCAGGGAATGGACATTTAAAATTTAAATATTTTGAGGGTAAATAATGGCTTGTGGAGGTAGATCCTCTATACATACAGATAGGTGGTCCATAACCGAGGAAAGACTGTGCTAATACTCCCTGACTCTTACAACCTTATACTTAGTCATATACTCACCATCATCCTTTGTATATTTATCTTTATAGCTTAAGTATCTCTATGTACTAGTATTATGCATTACTAACAACGCATAAGTACTACAACAGACACACAACGACTCAACCATACTTATAAATGTAATGAAAAGACAGTAAGAGGCAAGAGCCAA
Organism: Tomocerus maximus; assembly: GCA_019776445.1. NCBI lineage: Eukaryota > Metazoa > Arthropoda > Collembola > Entomobryomorpha > Tomoceridae > Tomocerus > Tomocerus maximus. Next base: position 9,587 of record JABASH010002502.1, on the reverse strand, counting down.
CAAGCCAGGATATTCACTCTTTCTTTAGCTCTGCTACTTACACTCTTATCAGAATTTCACCCTTTTTATATAACTCTTTTTTATCACGACGGAGTTTTGCCACTAACACTATTTATAGTAAATAATTATACACTTACGTACCTATTACTATTTTTCACCTCACTTCCATTGGTTTATTTAGTAAGCCTCACTCATGGAAAATTTTGCTGACGTTTTCTTTTTAATTTCACAAATCTTATTGAACTTTATAACTGGGTAATACAATTGAGAATTTCAGTCGCATAGACTAAATTTGACCCTTTCAAACGGTAATCGGTCAGCTAGGCCAATCCATTTAGGCCAAAGGGAAAAATCAATTTAGGCCAAACTGGAAAATAGGCCAATCCACTTAGGCCAAAAAGCGGAGACATAGACCACAGGTAAAAATAGTAATTTGTGTGTAATATGACAATTTAATTTCTGGATAATTACTTAGAATTTTTAATCATTAACAATATAATAAGACTAATTCCTTTGAAAAATAAACTTGTGTCCGCTTTTTTGGCCTAAATGAATTGACCTATTTTGGTTTTTGGCCTAAATTGATTTTCCACTTTGGCCTAAATGGATTGGCCAACTATCATTGAATCTTTCAAACAGTATTTACATGTAAGTATTTGCAAAAACATTCCCGCCAGTTTTGACTTGCTTGATTTGCATTAAGAACAGAGATTGAATGATGACAAATAAAGATATCCATGATTATCTACAGACCTTTATATAAACTATAAACTTTTAACATAAATAAATGTAAATAATGTAATGTGACAAGTATTTAGCTGGTGAAGAAATGTAGGAGTTGTGAAGTGGTACAGTGGTAGAGGGGTGATATTTGTGTAAGTATCATGCACTTTGACTTGGATAGCTCGTTCTAAAAGTCAAATATATTTAGTGTAGGTTTTCCGTTCCTTGCGTTTTAGGAATGTACTACCTGTATGTATGTATGTGACTTGAGAGAATAATATTCACTTTGCATTGAATTGTGTATCACTTGTGAGTACCTACACCCCCGCACATATACATACACATATACATACACATATATAAAACAATCTGCATAGAGACAGTTTCAGTGAGTATGTCGTATAAATCTGTTTTGTAGAATGAGATGTATAAGGATGTGTACGTAAGTGTGTCCCTAAGTACTCGGTAAATACATGCTTAACTTTTCTGTTTTGTAGATGCAGCATGGAAAGTAAAGAAATGAATAGAGTAGGTGGGACCTATTTAATTTTATATATGAAACGAAGAGTAGCATTATGTAGTAAGTATTTACTTCTCCCGTTTCGGTGATATTCTTTGTTCTGAGATTTCCTTGTATTCTGTTTGGTGTGTCTCGCCGCTTCCTATTCCATTATCTCTAGTCAGTATATACGCATGTACGTGGGAGAGAGAGAGATCTGTTTCTCTACAGAGCATTACTCGAGCCATTTCTTCGTCTTTCAGCATTAGACATGAGTAAGTAGCAAGGCAAATGGACTGTAGTCATAGTAATATAGGCAAAAGGTAGGCCCAACAGAACGTTTTCAAATTAAAATTTCACTTTTTCATCGACATGAAGTAACCCTTGACTGCATCTGAGCCTTGCGTAATACTAATGCAGAGCGGCTACAAAATCGCTGATTTGTAGACATTATGAAAAAAGTGTTGATTTAAAACATTCTGACGGGCATACCTGTTCCCCGCATTACTATGACTACAGTCCATTTGCCTTGAGTAAGTAGTGATACGTATTACTGACTAGGTACTTATCACCGCCACTCGACTCCAATCCAGCCCAACCGAGTCAACCAAGACTATTGTGCTCTGTATTGCTCTCTCCTTTGCTCCTCTTTGCTTTTCTTTGCTCAAACTTGCTCTTTTCTCATCTTCTTATTGCTCTTATTGTTAACTACTGGCTACCCTTTCCCTCTTCTACCTATATTATCACTCTGTACCCCTATTTAGATATTTATGGACTTGTTCTCTATATCCACCCGAATAAGTCGCTTTCCACTTCCTTCACCGTCTTTTATGTAAATCTCATCAGTACACTTTCATGCTATCTTGACTACTCATTCACTATTCAAATACCAAACATGGCACATTCTCTTATTACGATTAGGACTCCTCGATTCGTAAATAATGAATTGAATATTTGAAGACTTATACGATATAAATTGAGTTTTATCGATTTCTGACATATCTACCTGCGCTAAAATAATAATTTGTACCTGGGAAGGTTCGTGTTTTGTGCCCTGTAGCGAATATCTAGTAAAGATACACAAAAGTACAGGAAGATAGTTGTTCTTCGCTTCGCTCATCAATTGAAGAGTGCACAGAGGTCTGTTTCTTCCGTTATGGTCTTTGTGTCTGTAAAGAGTGCATTTTATGTCTTAACCGCAACTCTTTGTTTTGTAATAACATCATTTATAACAGGAGTACAAGAGAGGAGGATATCAAGGTAGTGCAATGTGCAAGTCTATCTGTAGCAAGTACGGTAGCGACGGCAGTTGAGTCAACCTCCTTTTTTGTGTACTCTGGAGAGTCACCATTCATGTCTCTTCTGCATTTCCTTTATCAATGCAAATACTAATTGTAAGAAAAAGGGATGAAAATAATTGCAGGACGAGGTAGGCATACCAAAAGACAAGTAGATGCAAAAATTCCGTGCACATCTCGACTAGCGAGCGTCTCACTTTTACTTGTAAACGATAGTAAACCGAGTCTCTTCTATCCCGCGATATCCCACTTAACTCAGAGTCACATCAGAGCATCCTTTTATTTTATACTTTTTAAGATGCCTAGCCAGGTCTGACACAAAAGAGTTGTAACTACTGGTCCTATATTTAGTACATCTGTGCATGCATACAATAATGGAAGGCAAAGCAAGTCTTTTGCTTACTTCTCGAGTCTTTGAAGGAAAGTGCACTAGTTGTTCAAATAGAGTTTAGATACATCCATAGCTAAATTACTTCATACATATACAGAATGACATGCTAGCTAGTTTTGGTTTGCTCTCTGGCTGGCTGTACTCACAATTAGATTGGTCATAGAGTGGTTCTTGCTCCGTTTCCTAGTGTCAAGTGCTGCGCGTGATTTTAATGGAATATGACAAGGATGGAGACTATAAAATTAATTGTGGACGAGATAGCAAAGGCATCAACTAAAACGCAAAGGAAAAGTCATAAAAGTTTTGGGATGTGCCCGAGTCGTTTCCTATGTCAGCTTTGCAAACCTTTCTCGGACGACAGCTTTATGAAGATCATATGTTACTAGCGTTTACTTTCGCCACAGCTCTCTTTCTTCTCCTCAGCCCATTGTAATGTTATTACTCCTTGCCAACTTTTATCGAAACCATCAGAAGCAATTATCCTCCGATGCCCGACTTACCTCTATCCCATACAACAACATTCTCATCCTATAATGTCATCAGGGCAACCAGCTAAAATCTCTTCTCTTAAAACATACTTCCTCTAAACATAATTGTCCTCCCTACTTCCCTACCTTCCTATTACTACCTACTGGCTCCCGCCTTCCGCTTCTTCCTCCTATTTATATACTCATCCCTACCTCCAACATCATATAATACAATCATACATACTGCTACTATCATAATATCTGAATGCTTTCATCTCCCTCCCTTCCTCACCGATACTATTATGGCCATATAAATACAAAGTCTACTCAAACTCCTACTCACCATAGTCCATACAAAATATTACGTTCCAGAAGAGATTAAAACCCATTTATTTGTAGCTCGTAGCTACAAAAACCACTGAATTTTATCTCGGATTCTACGGCTGCATAAAATGCAGTGCTTTATATTGTATACATTTAGGAAGCAATTAAAATCAGTCGTATTCTCATCCCCATGCAACATTATATCAAAGTAATATACAAAAGCACCGTCATCGTACCGCAATAAATGAATACAGATAACATAACACTAATACATATGAGACACTGTATCCGGCGATTTCAACCAGGCGGACAATACAGCCCAGCGGACTTTTGCGCCCGTACCATGCAGAGTGCAGAGCACATACACTTCATTCATTCGTTTCAGATATTTTGTTATTGAGAAATCAAAGCTATCTTTATGGAAATGCCCCTGCTGTCTGTCTGTCTGTGCGCGAGGGTAATGATAACTTTTGAACGGATACAGATAATTCGTTCAAACTTTCTATACTTATTTTTAGGAACAAAACAAAGGCTAAGTTCAAAAATGAGCAAAAACGATGAGACTTCCTGACTGGGTTCAAAAACTAAAAATCGACTTAACTTTAGTTCATCCTAGAAAGTTGTGATTTTGATCATTCGAAAGTTGACAGGCTCCTTAGCACTACTAAATAGATCAATGGTACTAGGGGTCAAAGGTCAAACATTGTCACATTTCTTCATCTGACCACAAAACAGTATGTTCTGTTCTACTAATTTACTACTCTGAGCACATCATTCGACGCTGCTTTGCTATCTTCCTTACACCCATTTTGTCACGGCTTATTATTATTGTATAATATGCTCTTGGCCTCTTGCTCATTAAATAATGTCATACTTATGTAGGTAACTATTATCATTATGACTATTTTTACATTAATTTAGCACTAGTTAACTAACCACCTAATTATGACATTCTTTAATGAGTAAAAGCATACACAGGAATAAAAACAAAATATTATATGAAAAAAGTGAGTGAAGTAAGTGAATGTGATATGCTCTGCATGCTACACGGCAGCATGATACGGGCGTAAAAGTCCGCTGAGACTGAACTATGCCAGGTCTGTAGTGTCCGCTGGGCTGAAATGGTGTAGAAGCATGAGACACATCCATGTTTAAGTCATCAAACTTAGGATTTTCATACATCGATTAAAGTTTTAAAATTTATCACATTTAAAACTTGTAGTGTCTGAAACATTCAATGTTGATTAGTATTAAATTTTGAATGTCAGGTATTGGTAAAGAACCAACCTGGAAAAGTATATTTCATTCAGTTGCATAAACAGTTAAGTGTTCCTTAAGTGTTCCTTAGAGTTTACTAAACATAATACTTGCTGTATATGATTTACTAGCAGTACAGCTATCTTAACAAGCATACGAATGCAACACCGAAAACTACATGGCACTGAATGAAATATAAGGATGAATTTTAATGGCACATCTGATAGTAGCGTACAAGGTTTCATTTCAGTTTCATTTCACAAATTACATCTGTAGTCCGTAAGCACTCTGCACCCCAAATATTGAATTATTAATGCCAATACGTAAATGTCAATTTAATAATACATAAAAATTGAATGAAATTATCTGCATCAAGATGAAAGAACAGCCAGTGGTAAAAATGGCCTAATGGCCAGCTAAAATCATTTTTGCCAGTAGGCCGAAAAAAACAATTTACCATGAAAAATTGTCATCGCCCATGATTAGAACGCAATAAATATGTTTTCCTATCTTTGGGGAGTATTATAATTTAAGTAACATGTATTCAAAAAGTCTAAGCAATAAATACAGCATTTTGAATGGTTTGATGTTAATTTCAAAACATTTTTTGTTTGCTTACGTTTGCCATAACATTGTGGTATCTTATTCCCTGTAAATAATAGATTTTGATGCCACAGTCTGTTTTTTTATTGGTAATGTTCATTCTGCATTATAAAATGTATGTTATCTTTGTGTTTCAAAAAACAAAAATTAATTTTCCCAATTGTAGTAATAATGTAGAAGAAGTGTTACTTAGTGTGCGGCTGTGAAAGGAGAGTTTGTGTTAAATAGCTACCCTGTGTAAAAATAAATGACAGACATTACGGAATGTTTGTCTATGAACATTAGCGGCAGAGAATATTCTCTATAATATTGTTGGGTGGCAGAATGAGAGAACCAGTCTCCTCATTATCCTCTCAGAAGAGTAAACAACCTCTGTCTCTGTCCCTCGCCATATTTATTGTTTAAGCTGACAATGGCATGGAATAGCAATAATTCTCACAATTATCAATATTGACTGAGCCCAGTTCCAAGGTTTCACATGATTGCTTTTCATCGAATGAAAAACAAGTCGACACATCAACTTGTTTTCTTTTCCTACGATGCCTTCTATTAACACAATCCTCAATATTGTCCTCAACCTCACAGAAGCAGGTGAAATACAAACACTAATCAGTTTTGACGTTTTTGGACTTTGTCTGGATGTCTTTGCTAGAAACTATTTAATTTTAAGTGGGACGGGTATAGTCTATACAGGAATTTTGTCTATCGCTATATTAAAGATACATTATACAAAAGTACTATGAAATACTTATGTACTATTCATCCCGGGATCCTTACACTTGAGAATCCTTACTATTTCACTCGCATCCGCATCTATCTATATCCAATTTACATAGTCACTATTGTTATATACTTACAATCGAATTATTTATCTGTTAATACAGAGGACACCTTTTAGTAAAGCTAATTTGTATAAATAATATATTCTTACTATGCACACGCTGTGTATTTTGCATACTGATATAGAATCATGAAAAAAATCTATATTTTTAAACTGTACATTTGAACCTTCTTTAAAATAGTGTTGTTAAAAATGTAATTTACCATATAAAATTTTAGTATAAAAATACTACTGAGCATCACTATAGGAAGTTTGGGTGTATACTTAAAAATTACAGACCCACCAACTACCTAACCATCCTTGTAATATTTACTATGCAACAAATTTACGACTAAAATTTCCTTCTGAAGATGTAACTAGATTGCATTGTAATCATTATGTGGTAATGGGTACAATAACTGTTAATGGATATTTAAATAATATTTATTTATATAAACTTTAGACCGGTTTGACTCACACTCATGACCTGATTGATATCTTGATATCTTCAGACAAACTATCGAGGACAATGAGGGTCACAAGGCACATGTTCAAAAGTTGAAGCACAAAAAATCGTTTCGCACCTTTTATGACCTTCTTATTTTTTTGGAATAAAAAGGCGCGAAAGGCCTTTTATGGATTAAAATTTCTGCCAGTGTCATTTGATATTATAATAAATGCGGCTTGAAAATAATACTATGAATACATAGTATTTCTTTTCTTATTTCTTTGGATTTTGGGAAACAACTTGAAAAAGTCGGCGAGATCTCAAAAACCTAAGAATGGATAAAAAAATTGACCATTTTTTAAACTATTCATACATTTTATTCCCCATCTTATGTTTTGCAAAGCTCATTAGCATTAAAAATTTGGAAAAAAGGTTTATAAAATGGTCTAAACTGGCACACATCAAATGTATTATGAGCAGTTTGAAATTATGAAACTCAAACTCGAGGAATGAGAAATAGTCATTCGAGTCTAAATTTAATAGTGTATATATTGTAGAAATCAACCTTGATTTACAAACTATAAGTTGTCATACTTTAGATAACGTCTACTATTGGTAGTGATTATTTACTATTTGCAGGATACATACGCATGATACAATTTTGATGTAATATTTCTTGTGAAATACTGCTCAGTAGTTTAATCTTTTGTACATTTTATATCTAATGTATGATAGTCGATGGGTTTAGTAAGCTGCACTATGGTTAGTGTATACGATATTGGAAAAGTTAGCCTGGAAGGAAGAGAATACGATACTATAGGTAGTATAAGTTGTAAATGTACAGATAATTCTGTGCAGATATGCAGGTAATCTCCATCCGTGTAGTTAAGATCGAATGGCTGCATAACTTATAAGTTCGAGTTGAGTATCTGTATAGAGTTGTGGCTAAGTGTAATATAGTATTAGCCGAGCAGGTCACTTATACAAGTTTGTAAAGTCAGAACTGAAGTTGTGTTTAAGTAAGGAGGGTTGTGATTGTCCCTCTCCGTGAGTTTGTGTCTGTCTGTCTGTCTGGTCTGAAAGTGTCTTGTCTATTCTGAAGTTTTTAGTTGTAATAGTGTGTGTAGTAGTGAGATTGAAATATTATTCTATAGGCCAGTGGCAGATAGGCAGGTTAGGCAGGGATCTGGTATCAGTACATAAGTAGATACATAGTAGTAAGTAAGTACCCTGTACAACTGAATGAGTATTTAAGACGGTAGGTAAGCGTGGAAGTTTTTGCTGGAAGTCTCTTTATGCTTAGCTTTATGTACTTATGATGTAATCCTAAAAGCAAGTTGAATGTTAAAGTTAGCGTTGTAGTCGTTTTACGATCTTTCTAAAAATCCAACAACTGTCTTTTACACCGAGTGTATTCTTCGTTTATCCACCCCATACTCGGCAAATTAATGGCCGTAAGGCAGCCACAACTTTATTGGATGACATTCGAACAAGATTACTAAAACAGTCTGCAAGTGTGTAGGTTCATTGCAGGATGGAGGAGATGTTGGTTCCTCCGTTTATTTATGTTGGTGAGAGCCAAGGGAGCTGAGAGCCAAGTCAAGCCGGACATGAGCCAATAAGAAACTCAAATCCAATAGCAGTGGCTAAGCAGCCACTTACCGTCAGTAAATCATGAGAGGGATTTCTACCCGGATACAAAGAAATAGGAAAACTAAAACTCTGGGGAGACACCGCAGAGCTAAGTCGGCTTCTGACGTCAAGTTGCATGTTAGTGTGGATATTCCACTCAAATGCAAAATTGATTTCCAAGCAAATCTTCTCGCGTCAACATCGATTTCTATTCAAATTTGTGTTCTTGTCATCATCATTATCATCAGACGACTTTCTCCACCATCAAATCTTTGCTCGAATGGATGAATGGATTCTCTTCAACCAAAATTAACACATGCACATCTTACATTTACCTCCACTCTCCAACCTATTGCTTTTCCCATCATAAACTTCTGCCTCACTTCTGCTAGTATGTAGCTAAGTACATACATACAACATTTTCTACTACTTAGTGCTATGCGATCCAACCTCCTCAAGTCGCAGCTCTGATTGTCACTACTATACCCTTCTGAGCGTGAGATGTTTGGCGAAAAGTTAAAACTAAAAACTCATACCTACCTACAGAGCATGTATAAGTATGCTGCAGACGTAGTAGTATGTAAGTGAGTGTGATGCTCTCTCTGCATTTGTGTACAGTTATGAATGAGCTCGCATTGGTCTTCCCATCACCGGAATAGAATGTCAAATGAACTTTGCCACTCTGCAATTTCACTTGTGTTTGTCATTTCAGAACTAAGTATGATATATATTTACATACTTACACTACATACATCACTCCCACTCTCCACGGACTACTACCTGATCCCCACTTTTACATGTGTGCATAATATGAATAAAATTTACTCTCTATCTCCTACTATACAGCTATATCTGATTCTATTTACATTAACTAATACAGAAATTTCATCCACTACACCTACTATAGTTATAGGTACCCAAGCTAAATTAGATTTCCCATGCAGTATCATTGCAATAAAATTATTTTCTATCAATTTATGCTAACATAATCTTATCTCCTCATGAAATCTCGATATATTTTAAGTGTCGATAACTCTTAATATACATCTGAATGTATCTAATAATAAATGATAAATTTATATAATACTTAGTATTAATATTATTATGTAGAACTGTTTGGATATT
>JABASH010002501.1:0-19867 GCA_019776445.1 Tomocerus maximus | reverse complement strand
ATTCTAGTAAGTATATCTGGTTTCTACCACGTGTATATACTTACTGGTAAATATATAAGCATTCTGAATGTACATACGAACTGTAACATGTATACCATAATACAAATTTACCAATACCAACTGGATTAAAGTTGGGTAATACTTTCCAATTAAAATGATCACAATAATATTATAGGGAATACACTTTTGCTTGGATGCTGATTGGGGAAAGAATAATCAAATATGCAAAAATGAACTTCCTTATTGCAAAGTAGATAGAACAAACAATTTTATTATTGTCCATCAACTGAGAAGTCATTGAATCGTGTAATTACGCCCCTCCACTCACCCATTTTTGGTTTGTATACGTTAAATTTTATTTTAATTCCACATCACGTGTGACGCATACTTATTCCTTCATTTTAGCCTTGACATTTAGTAAATTGAATCATTGCTCGGCAAATATATTTTTTGTTTTGCCAAAAAACAAGGTAGAAATGGCTTCAGTAAAGCTTTATGCAAATATAGTGGTCCTCTTGATTGTTGTTGCTGAAATGTCAGGTAATTTCGTGCCAAAAGCATACGTACAATGCAATTACCATTAATTTATACGTTCAAATGATTCAATATTTTTCTTATTTTTATGGATAGCTATGTTAACTACTGACAAAAAGATAAGAAAAACTGCCGATGAACTAACACCGGAAGAATTGGCTTTTAAAGATATTGATGATGCCTATCATATCGTGAGTAAGAGAAATGACGCGTACAATTGGAATATCAACCACATCCAAAAAGTCGAACCGAAGAAAAAAGGAGGAAAGGAAAGTTCTAGTTCCAGTTCCAGCGAAGAAATGCTTCAAATAAGAACTAACGATAAGAAAATTATGGGCTAAATCTGTAAACCAAAATGTGTTAATTTATTCACAATATTTGTAAATTGATGAATAAATAGTCCACAGTAAAATTTTCCATCTACTACAGTTTTCGTGTACCTACTAATAATTAGGTCGTTGGAGTCTCTTGCACTATTTTCCTAGTTTAATTATTAATTCTGTCACGAAAACTAAAAAATTTCATATTACGACTTGTAGGGAAATGTTTTCTACTAGAATGGAAATCGAAAATGGAAATTTTTTATAGGTATTACCACGGCACTTCTTCGGCACTTTCTCTTCTTGGCTGAAACTAAAGCGCTCTACGGCCTGGATGCTGAGATTTGTTAATAATACCATTGCTAAAATCAAGAATACTGTAAAATTACAAAATGCTGAATTAGCTCCGATTGATAGCATCGTGAAATCCAATACTGTTACTACAAAGAAGGCGGAGCATAAATTTCATTTCGTCCAAACATTTTATGACGCTACTATACCTACTTCTACAATTAAAGTGGGAGTGTGGGAGAACACACGAGATTATTTAAGTGTGATTTAAGTAACAAAAGCTAAGTGGAAGAAATGTCCCCTGTGTCATGCACCATAATTTGAAAAGACAATTTTACAGCAAAACTGCATTACCGAGATAGACTTGGCCGTTACCTACGTACAGCTTTGATCTGTTCTCCATACTAATGAAGAGTAATGAACATTTACATTGTTTAGAAAGTTAAAACCACAAAGTTAACATAGACATTCATTGCATTGCACCTTCAGTCGCTTAAATGACAAGCATTGGATTGAAAATTGTTCGCAAAAAATGACATTGGTATTGTGCGTAATGTTAGCAAAATTAGGAATCATAGTATGTAAATGTATGATGGTATAATACAGCATGTTCCCAGCAAGATATGCATAACGAAGTACAAGTGTATGAAACAAACGGATATGGAGAATCAGAAATATTTCAAACAATAATTTTTGACTTATGTTTAGTGAGACACGCGTGCAGGAACAACAGATTGTCAAGAAACGCATTCAATAGCAACATTAACAATGATTGAAGCTACAACTGAAAGTTCAAACATTAATTTGCATTCATTATGCAATAGGATTATGGAATGGTTAAAAGAAGTTAGCGTCAATATTTTCCTGTGGATTCTGATTCTAAGTTTTGGAAGTCTACCGTTGCTATTTGGAGTCTTAATGCGATTTTCTGTTGAGCTGCTAGCAAAGTTGACTAGACCTGATTTATCGGTAGCGTCCCCGAATGACTGTGCTATGGTGAGAGAAACTCCGAAGAAAATGCCCGTGACAAATGGGGGATTAATTCTTCGTATAGATGGAGAAATTCAGTGTTCTGATTTTAAATCTTTATTCAGGAAACAATTTTTATCGGATTGTGAAAACCAGTGTCACCGTAATTTCTTCTGTGATCTGGAATCATTTTGTGGATACTTATATAAACGATATGCTACGCATATAGATGTGGAACACCACATTAAGGATATAGTGTTTGATTCATCAGGCGATAAATGTGTCGAAGAAATAATTTCCTCCTGGTTCCAGAAACCATTCAGAAACGGTTATCCATTATGGGAAATCTTGCTCCTAAATTTGGAAGAACGTGGTGAAACAATTTTATGCATTAAGATAAATCATGCATTGGCAGACGGATATTCTTTGGTTTACATCCTAGATAAACTTTCTGGAAATACTTCCCCAGATTATACTAACGTTATGGAAAAATCTTTCTGGCAAAAGGTGATTTCTTCATTGATACTACAGTACTGAAGTTTTTGATCTCTAAACTTTAAATGCTTTACAGGTGATAATATTTCTGACACTTCCAAAAACAATCGTAACATTCCTGTTGAGGAATATCTGGTCTCCAGATAGATTTCCGGGGCTTACAACCTTGAATAAAGTTGAAATGATGCCTTTAGCATGGGCTACAATTGACCTGGAGCCTATTAAACAGCTTCGTCGTAAATTAGGTGTCCATTTTCCATGTATTCTATACTCATTACAAATTGGTGCTATAAGAAAATTGCTTTTAGAAAAAATGTCTGAAGAAGAACTGACGGAATTCACATACGTGAGCAGCTCTCTTCCTGTCGTTGGTCATCCCAGAAATTGCCTCACAAATCATTGGTAAATTTCACCTGATAATGACTTAAAAACACATGTCTCATTAATCTATGTAATTTCAGGACAGGTGGAAAATTTAAGGTTCCATTGAAAACGTCAGATGTCCTTGAAAGAGTTTTAATGACAAACAAATCTTTCGAAGAAGTCACTATGGATGATGCTCCCTACTTAATTTGGAAATATGTCACACCTATTTTCTGGCTTTTCCCGGCTCGTCTTGCTTATATTTTGTCATTTATCAATCTTGGGATCTTCAGATATCGCTCTACGATATCCTGTATACCTCAAGCAACCGAAAAATACTTTCTTTTAGGAAAATCTGTCAAACATATTTATCACTGCCCACTACTAAAAGATAGCTTCCCTCGTGCAGGTTTTCATAATACTAATAGATATCTTATCTTATGGTACATTTCGTTTTCATAATTGAAATGAATCTTTTGCTGATAGTAATGCTGGGATGTTCCTCAACTCACGATCAGCAAATAGATTTAACCTTGTTTGGCCACCCAGAGTTGACGCTTGACCAGGAAAATATGGATCGTGTGATGCATACATACTTTAAAGATGAGTTACACCATCTTCTTTGTTCAGCTGGAATTTCTGATGAGATTAATTGGAGAAAATAATTGTTCGACCTTTGTTAACTTAAATTCTCCTACATGTACTATTTCCAGTACAAAACTTCAAGATATCTCGATTCCTCAAAAATAAATTATTTTTTCAGAACATAATGCTATTTTATTGGCTTCATTTTACCTAAGGTTACTTTACATTGTGTTTATATCTCATAATAAGTTGTTTCCGACTCTCCTCGGGCATTCATGTCAATTTTAACAATCAAATTAGTTCTGACTTCATACATTGAACATTTACCAACAACTTGATAGAGTTCTGCAGTTGTGTTTACATTGATGTAGACAAATTTAACGGATGAACTTGCCTTGTACCAAATATTTTCTGGAGACACCTCCCAATCGTAATGAGTAGAAGTTTTACTTTTGTTGGATTTCCCTAAGTTGTCTTTGAATAAGACCTTAAGTTCTTGACTTGTATCATTTAAGGTGTAACCTACACTCTCGTAGAAATTAATAGCATTAATATTCGAAGATTCTTCGTATGACAAACCGATATTGCTTCTAAAATCACATCTTCTGTGAAAATTCCCATTAAGATTACTACATTTTCGAATTAATTTCATAGCTTCAACAGGTTTACAGGATTTCGATGGGCTGGGAATATTACAGCACTTCACATTGAAATTATTTAGCCCAGTATTATCGTAAGTTCCATCTAAATTACAGATAATGTACGATTTAGGAATATGATTCATTTTACAATAATCTAAATTGCATCAAAAGTGGATTATCGGAATCTCGTTTCAAAATCTGCTGAAACAAGACACTATTATATAAACTTTCTCTAGATAGTAGACTCACCTCTACTGAAAGTGTGCATCTGGGTTTGCATTCCACATATAGCTTGTTTGGGTAAACAAATATTTTCACCAGTCCACACACCTCGATTTCCAGATTGGAGTCCAGTTTGATCTTCATATCGCTTGTGGACGGATGGCCCACATGAACAAATAAGTTCTACGTTATCCGTTGCTAAATCGTCTTGTGAACCTAGGTCGTGTTGAGAATTCATTTGGAATCCAATACCCGTACCAGAGCAAGTGAAGTGCTCAGGCCATCCTTCATCCGGTGCACCAGGAGCAATACTTACAATATTGGAAACTCTGTCTCCATTGACATTTGCACAGTTCAAGGACAAAGACACAACTCCAGCTTGGTCAACAATCGACCCTCTTTGTACTAATTGTCTCCATACGTAGATTCCATTCACATAACTATTCAATGGACAGAATTTCCAACCTTCCCAATTACCCCAGTTGGTAAGGACTGGAGATTTGAGAATTATCTCTTCAGGTAGTCCCGAATTTGCAAAGGAAGATTTATTATGGAATGAACATAGATTCCGGGTTACTTCCGGAGTTTCTTCTAATGGCTCAACTGGCTCTTCCCAACAATGGGCAGTCTTAGAAGGTTGACATTCTTGGCTTCTTGTATCAAACAACTGACCATCATTGCAATGCTTAAGAATTTCAACTCCATTGGAGCAGAGGAGAAAGGATGAGCAATCGTTTATGTTCGGATAAATACCACAAGGCTGATTTTCACATGAAAATGTATGCCTAAACTTACCCGGCAAAGGGTTAATAGTAATTACTGGGCAAGTATTTTCTGGTGAAGATGTTGAAATCAAAGGTTTATTGGTGGAAGGCATTTGCAATTCTATACTCGAATTTGAATGAAGTATAGGATTTGGCCTTTCGGTTAATTGAGTATTAGGTTTAGTTGTCACCGGGACTAGAGGTGCAGTAACTGTCTGTGTTGGAATTGGTTTCGGCGGAGGTGAAACAACTAAAACAATAATCTTTTCATTACTAAATTCTAACAAAGTGAATCAATTTTAATAAATCGGTTTGTAGTGAGTCTAAGTACCTTTACAGTCAACATTTCGGCTTTCGTCACAGCGTTTTATACTAGGATTCCAGTAAAGGTTTCCAGGACATGACACAGGATATGGCGTTCCTCGAACGCAGTATATGTAACTATTGCAATTTTGAGGGTTGGGGTAATGAGCTAAAATAGGTCTTTCTGGACAAACGAAAGCAACAGCCACTGTTGATGAAATACTGTCCATTAAAAAGGAGAGCAGGATTAAATTAACTTTTAGCATTTTGAATTTAGGAATTTTGCCAGTGAATGTATGTATTTTCCTCAATCGAGTACGCTATTAGTTTATGTAATTAGTCAGTAGGAAGTTAAGAGAAGTGATGTTTTCCCTTGGGACGTCGACTTTTAATGAAATTTCCATTTTGATTTACACTTTTACCAAATGACATTTTCATTTACACATGTCCTAATAGATGGGAAATCTAGGCTATACTAAGGATGTCACAGTTATTTCCTCAAGTGGTATCGCCGAACAACCTTGTGAAAAGCATGCAAAGCCTGTACTAATTGTACTTTATTGGCTACATCCAGTAACTGATTCTACAATTTTGACGTTTTAACATTAAAGTGGGGAGAAAAATTGCATATAGGACTTTATACAGCTGGGTCATCCTATAACATTCGTAGCTGTTTAGGATTCTGTGGTGGTCTATCGGTTGAACTCGTGTTAAATAAACAGTATCAGTTCGAGTTATATAAAACAATAATCTAGAAATACTACTAAGAAATATTTTCTGGCGGAAATAGGATTCGCATATCTACATTACATTAGTGAAACATGTTGGGTATCTTTAGGATGTAAGCAGTAGCAGTGTTAAATTATTATCTTAATATACTGTTATTGTGTTATTAAATCAGATCAAACCAACATACACCAGTTATAATTGCAAATAAACTTGGTCCTGGTCCAAGTCCAGCTCTACCTCGACTATACATCAACTATTAGCAGAGCAGTCACTTGAAAACAATCAATATTTACTTAATTTACCCAGTAATATTAAAGATAACACCTTAAAAATATTTTATTGCCACGAGTCAGCAATTTAGCGATAACCTGCCAAACCTCTATTTATTAGTGTCTATACTCATTAACATATTATATCATAATATATGCCTATGTGAATCTTCTCTCGACTGTATAAGTTTTCCTTTAGGGATGTACATGGTTAATGATTACTAAGGACATAATTGACGCCAATGATCCTAGACATTTAAGGAATTCTGCGCACGAAATGATTTAGGAAAGATATGAATGTTTTAAAGGTTTTAGTTACACGTATCTTCTGATCATAGTTAATTACCTCAGAAATATTCATTCATTTAAAATCTACGTAAACAGTCTGACCTAAGACGACTTTATTTACACAGTTGCTACTATTTATCTGCTTTTATCTAAATGTTCATGGCATAAGTTAATAAATAAAGATTACATGCATATTGCAAAATACAGATTGAATCAATAGAGATGTGTACAAACCGAAATTAGTGTCAAGGGGGAATGAGAATACGATATCGTAAGCTACTGCTCTCGCTCTCTGAGCACAACTAGCGAAAAACTTATTGTGTTTGTATCTAATATACACTGTATTTTGTATAGTGAACATTCGCACATATTAAAATTGTAATGCGAAAATGACATGATTAGTATCATATTAATCAAAAACATTTAGCTTTCGTTATCCAGATTTCAGTTTTATAAAAGATGTGAAGGGAAGTTTGAATAATTTCCAAAGACATTCGAGAAGTAAAATATATTTTTCGTTTTATTAGCTAAAAATTGTCCAGGTTTTTCAAAACACCAGATCAACCATTCCATATTTCATTCATAACATCTACCAAGTTTCGTATAAATAAGAAATAGTAATGTACGCAGAGAAACACATAAGGATACAGCACATTTGTTTCAATTTTTGGTGATTATTTAAGTATATTTAATATACATGTACATGGCAGTTGCAATTTAAAAGGTTATAAGTTCACAAAAATAATGTGCATTGTAGGTCACGTCATTAAAAACTATTCCGTAAATATCAGACTGCAATAAAATTGATTAATGGAGATTCATCCATTTATATCGCTTCATAAGATCTGAAAGTTCCTGAACGCCTAATTTTGCTTCGTTCTGTGGGCGGAGAAGGTTTGTCTGCAAAAAGTCTTTGAATCTGGTCCAGGGTTTTTCCTTTCGTTTCCGGTACCAGAAAATATATGAACACAAAGCCCAATAGGCAGAATGCGCCGTAAAACCAAAATGCTCCATAAGATCCAACAGCGATTTCAAAATCGCCAAAGAATTTGGTTAAAACGAAAGACAACATCCACTTGACGGATGTCAACAAACTTGAAGCTAAGCCTTTTATATGGGAGGGTAACAGTTCACCCATCAACATGTAGGCAATCGGGCCGATTCCGAAAGAGTATGCTATGACAAAGATTATTAAACTGGTTAAAGGAAGCCAGCCCAATCCATCTGGAGCTAGCCCGTTATTTTGTTCCTTTAAATAAAAATAGAGTCCTAGTGTTCCTAAAGACAGGACTAAAATCGCTTCAGACATAAGTAAAAGAACTCTCCGGCCACTTCTGTCTACTATTATGGCACCAAATAATGCTGCGGCCTAAAAAAAGAAAAATGATTAGTCGAAGATTATTTTAATAAGATTTGCAATGGAATGACACTTACCACTTGCACTGCTCCAATGATAATTGTCGAGGAATACTCGTCGATCGTTGTGCCTGCTGATTTGAAAATATCAACAGTGTAAAATTCCAGAGGATCTACACCTGTAATGACTTGGAAGAAGTACATCGCCATCCCAATAGACACCGGCTTCAAAACCGGCATGGTCATCAAGTCCCGCCAGTGGGTTGATTTTTCATTGCTTCTCTTGACGCTTTTCTTGAGCTAGAAAACCAATTAAAAAGCAGTTTAGTTAAAAGATTCGGGGTAATTACCGAGTAATTAAGAAATTGAATCCATAAAAATTACAGCAGTAAGCTCCTCATCAACTTGCACAGGTGAGTCAGCCCCACGAAGTCTGCACAAGGCAATAATGGCTTTTTCTTCTTTGCCTTTCTCAAGGAAGAAGCGAGGTGACTCGGGAATAAACAGCATGAGTACGAAAATTATCACAGGAACCATACCACAGATAAGGGATTGATATCTCCAAGAAACAAAAGCTCCTAAGGTGTATCTGCAAGAGACAATTCAAATTAGATTTAGTAATCCGCCAACATCATTGACAAGTCACTTTCATCATGCCACTAGTGTGATCCTTAATATACTTAACCTAATTAAAATCATTTTTACAACTGGTCTTTCTCATCACACGTCACATTTTTCGTCATTTCTAGACTGCTAATGCAGTTATTTGATACTCTACGCACGTTGCACTTGCTTCTTTAAGATAATGAGAAATATTGCCATAAGTATTAAATAGCTTCTGGTTCAAGATGCTACTTATTCCTATCCTTTACATCGTACAGGTACAGATTAACTGCATAGACTCAAAAAATGGATTAAAACAGATTAGGTTAAAAATATTTTCGTTGTCCGTATCCTGTACGTATAGTTAGCAATTTGTGTGGGAACTCGAGATATTACTACTGAAGATATTTAATAAACGCACACTTTGACTTAGTGATAAATGTCATGATGTGGCTGATCTGTTACATAACTCAACAAAAGACTTATCTTTGATCGAGTTTTAATGACTCATGCGTATTAATGGTAGAACTGAAATATTCTTGTGGTTTCGTACATAAAAAGTTGACCCACGGTTATCATCATATCAAATCCAGCCCCCAACATTCCTCGGATGCTTACATCTGCGACTTCGGCAGTAAATATTGGTGCGGCCACAGCAAAAGCCCCGCTGCAAAAACCTTCGAGGAAACAAGGAAAACGGGTAAAGAAAATAACTCTTTGATAAGATAAACCAACCACTAAATTACTATAATGACGCCTGGCAATTGTGTCATATGTGCTCATCATCACTAAAGTAAGTCAGATTGCACAAGCTACAGAACTGGACAAGTCCAGATTTTAAATCTTTATTAAATCTTACAAGGAATATTTAGGTTCAAAGTTCAAATTGCGATAATTTGTGCAGATCGTTCTTAACCCTTAATGATTTCTTTATACACATTTACTTACTAGATTTTCTCCATAAATAAAAGTTAGCACAATACTGTGTGAATTTATAATGGACCCTAAATCTAAATCAGTAGCAACCAACCTGTTAAAAATCTTCCGGCATAAATCATAGCCACATCAGTCGCTAGGAACATTAGGAGCCAACCCACAAAGAATGGAACAGTCAGTATTAGCATACTCATTCGTCTCCCTACTCTTTCAACAGCAAGACCCGCCACCGGTGCAGCTGCTACTGCTCCCAACTTTAACATATATAAAAGAATGTTTATAAAATTCATTTTTATTTGATTGCATTGTTTGTTTCTATTAAATTGGTATTTTACAGCATGCTTGCGATATAATCATTATGTATTTCAAGAAAGTCACCGTCATAATGGATCCAATCCAAGATTCTTGTGTTTCTGTAATAGTCCCCATGCTTTTGTCGGCTCTTAAACTAGGAAGTCCAGTGGCGGACCAACTTAGTGACATCCCAAGTAAACTCGCCCCCAGATTAGCTACAATTCACAGGAATCATTTAATTGTTTTAATTTGTCCAAATATTAAGTTAACGAATTTATACTGATGACGACTACCATTAGTGAAAATTAATATAGTATATACAATTTTGAATGAAATTATGCCTTAACGGGGTGTGTGAGCTTTTTGGGAGCGTTCAAGGAAGGCATAATAATGCTATAATTGTTTTTCGGCATTACTACTTAAAATTTTAATATCCGATCAGTATTCGGTGAAAAATGGTGATCTGCCGAAGAATAGTTTTTAATGCATTGGATTGAGTGCTCTCAAAATACCCACAATTTTCAGATTTCATTCCATTAATTATTCTCCATTTACTTAGAATGTAGATTATACACCAATACAGTCAGTATCTTGCAATCAATTGTCCGTGGTTCAATATTAGTGTTTATAATTAATCTATGTAATTGAATGTTAATATTTGTATCTTGCTAAAAAAAATAAATAGATGTACCTCCAAGAGCTGCTAAGTATTGAATTTTCTTGCTGCCTTGGTGCATTGGAATATCTTCATCTTCGCATTCGCTGATGTATCTGCCACTATATCTCCGTGGTCTCGGTCTTCTGAACTCGGTGGAAGGTGTAGGTGACAGCAGCGAAAGTGATTCATCTGCTTTGCTCGAGATCAGTTCTTCCATTTTGCGTGGACTTAGTTGAAATTGAGAATAATAATGTTTTCCTGTTTTATCTGCTCATTTAGTTTACTAAATGTGTATCTGTTTTACTAAATGCGAGGATTTATATATAAAATTTTAAAACTTTATAAGAATCAGTGAGTCCGTTGCGGTTAAAAGAATTTTTTCTACAATAAGATTGCGCGTTGAAAAGGAGCATTCCCAGATTTCTATCGTGAAGGGCAAGTTTATATATAAAGTGTTATTGGATATAACTTATTCGATTAGACTAGATGAAAGGGGAGAGTGTGTATGAAATGCACAGGTACACTCGTGCAAGGTGCAAGCCAAGAAAGTGCTTTGTATGTCTGCCTTGGCCAGACACTGGAAATCAACTGACTTTGAGAGTTGAGCCCCAGCTCAAATAACTTGTCCTGTCCACTGTGCTGGAGTTTTTTGTCGCGACCCAGCAAATGTTGTCCTGTCCATAGGCAAACGAGTATCCTCGAGTACTCTTGAATAGCCTCACGTTGAGGGAGTACAATTGTCCATGAACTACATGAGCTTAGCATTATCACTCTATTTACATCCTCCGTCTTTTCCTATATCACTATGTGCTTATCAGTGTGAGCAAATCATCCTTGCAATATACCTATTTTGTCCATGAACTACATGAGCTTAGCATTATCACTCTATTTACATCCTCCGTCTTTTCCTATATCACTATGTGCTTATCAGTGTGAGCAAATCATCCTTGCAATATACCTAGGCATCATGTATGCTAGGCTATGCTGAACCCTATAATATAATGTTTTGATTGGGATATATAGCAGTTATGCTAAATAGTTACTGCGATGTACCTTATTCCTTTTCAAATGTTCATATAATTATATCGCCTGGAAAATTCAGATAACTAAGGCTGTTGTGTTGACTATAAATTGCAAATCGCTTTGTGTTAGCGATGGACGGAAAAGGAGACTGGAAACTTAGTAATAAGATTAGAAGAGTGTAAAAAACCGGCTTAGGTACTTATATAAGTATCCATTCATATATAACATCATTCCCTCTACATAGAACTCAGTCTGCTGTCTATATGTCCATGTATATTTTGCTTAGTAATATTTATGCATGCTTTTATGAAGGTATCTTTGTGGTTCGTACTTGTACTTTTGTGTGTAGAAGAAGGTCACTGCTAACATTGAGTTCTTAAGTTATGCAATCCCATTTTCGAGGTTCTTCTTTACTGTTTTTGTTGATATGCTCGTATATCGTACACTTTGTGATAATAAGATATGCAACAAAGTGTAATTCAAACCTTATTAAACTGGTTTTATTTTTGTATTTTCTGGGGCATGGTTCTGTGAGCACAATTTACAATTGTTTCCCTGCCATGCAGTTACTAATATTGTAAGCACACAAGCACGTGTAAAGCATGTGCTCTGGTATTGTCTTATAGATTGGTTTCAAAAGTCTTGTAGATTTTTTGCAAGTCTGTTTGTGTGTCATATACGGAAATTATAGTGGCACATTAACTGAGTGGAGTGTAAAGACAGTATTGAATTTCAATCGATGTAATTTAAGAAAGAATCACAGTAAATTACAAGTTATGTGCTTCTTTATCCACCATATATGAAACACAGCATGTACGACAAGTGATATAATAATATGTTAACATACCTAGGATTAACACTTAATCACGAAAATTGGTCAATAGGTTAATTAAATAATTGAGAATACTTCTTAAGGTACCTTACGTGACGTAAGTTACGTCCTACCAGAGTCCCCGGCATTTATTTGCTGCTGATTAATTATCATTTCTGATTACTATAAAGATATTATGGGACAATCATTTTTCTGTATCATGCTTTTATATTGGTGTAACTTTTAGTACATAACATGGTTTGACTACGACACGTATAGATGAGATATAATAATGTATCAGAGACAGAGTTTTTATTTAACTAGATGATAGGGCAGTTCTCATACCCCAAATCCAAAAATAAATGTGTAACAACACAATCAGTTTTAGATTACATTTGACATTCTACATACAATCACCACGATACATTTTTTCTACTAAAAGTGTTTCCTATTTGTATGGTCCAGATAACTGCAGACAGATTTTAATTACATAATGTACTTTACTTACTCAGATATTAACTGTACATTATGCTCATCTTGTTTCGGAAGAAAACTCTGTATACAGGAAATATTAATCTCATTATCTCCACTGTTTGCACACAACACAAAGTTGATTATCCTTGCAATGGAAAATTATAGCATGATAATCTTATCTATGCAGAGATATTAAATCAGGTTTCTTTGAGCGATCGCATTATGTTATGGAACTTAAAAATATTCCAGTCAGTAATCAGTAAATAAAGTTAATATGTGGCATTTCTTTTCAATAAGTTCAACTCGATCAACTACAAATACAATATTGACACTATGACACTTTTAATGCTTGATATCTCCTGGTATTTCAATGCTGAGGTCACTGCATAATTTAATATCCTCGTCTAACCATAAATTATATGGCATTTTTAATGTATTAATTCAAAGTATTACAGATATTTTAACCACCGAATGTTCAATGTGTACTACTAGAATAACTTGAATATCTGTATTCTGTTTCAAAATATACCTTTAACCCACCTGTGGTCTATTATACTACTTATTATGATTTTAACACAGAAAACAGAATACAAAAAGCAAAATACAAAGTAGAAATTGTTTCATATACTTGAGGAATCAAAAATAACGACCGTTTGCCCTTTGGTTGTTTCAAGCCTTAAAACTACTGAGCCATTCATCTACAGTGCCCCCCATTCGTTTCTAATGGACTAAATGGCAATCTTAAAAAATATGACAACAAATTTTAGCATGATTATAGTTTATTGAACAAGTTTTTCTGAGTAGCAAATGCTGACACAGTGTAGAAACATTTTTTGGTTATGGTTGCATAAAAACAGTTATCACTAATCTTTTCTTGGTAGATAGATGATAATAATGGAGTTCATCATAAGTACTTACATTATACTTTAAGTCTATTTTTGTTTTCTTCGTCAAATTCATCGTCCTGAAAAGGAGTAGTAGCAGCCATTAGTTTCGTAGTTCTCCTGGTTCTTCGATTTGCATTTGGTTTGCTTCCTGGGCCAAAGTCCAGTTCTGGGAATGATTCTTTGTTTGAGGAATTAGTAGTATCTGTTCCATTTTTGTTAAGTGAGCTTTCAGTGGCTTTTGATTTTACTGTAACAGGAGCCCTTGTGGATGGTGTTGGTTTGTAAAGGGCCTGATTGATTAAATTCTGAGCTTGTTCCCGGTCTCGAGGTGGAAAGAAATTTACAGTACTTGCCAGGACGCTATAAAATGTTTAGAATATTCTTAACAAGCTGTGTTAATAAACAAGTTAATTAGCATATTAGTGTGTACCTACCGATCAGGGCTTAACGATCCAATGCCAGAAAATATACCGTATAATCCTGACAATATACCCAGTGCTCCAGGTCCCATTACTGTCGTTGCGCTTGTATCTGCAGCCAAATCAATGATATAATATTAAACATAATATCATGTTGAGCAGTTGCTCAAACAAATGGTTTGTTTTTGTTCACTAATCTTGAAGATTTAGGCCATTTCTAGCTCCTTGGTTTAAAAATAAAATAATACCTTCTTCATCGTCTTCTTCTTCAGGAGCACCAAAATTGACTCCATTAAAGCTTCCTTGGCTTCCACCACCACCGAAATTTCCACCATTTCCGTCACCACCTTGGAAAAGTTGTCGACTTTCGTTGGCTTCTTTTATTGCCTTTTTCAAATTTTTGGCAAACTTTTCCAAAGAAAATACCATCTTTAATTTTCCATTTCTATATGATAGAGAAAACCAATATTTTTACAACTTACGGTCATCAAAAAGTCTCTATCGTATCCCATTGCGTCTAGGTCATCGTTTACGGATTGTTCCAATTCCATAACTTCGATTTCCTCTTGGGTAAAATTGAAACCCGAGTAAGGGTAAGCCTAAAAACAAAATTGCAATTGTAGCACGATTTGACGAATGCTAACCAAAAGTTATGACCATAATAAAAGTTAACTCACGTGTAAAACTGAAACAAAGAATATGCTGATTAAAGCGACAAAAACTGTCGCTAAATGTGGGGGATTCATTTTGATTGATGTAGAGTCACGTCTCAACTTCCAATATTATAATGATCAAGCCATAAATCTGTTTGCAAGATTTATACTAATATGCAAATGCTATCAACCCATTCATTAGTACCATTCTATATTTCCATTCACAATGCTTCCTCCCATTGGAGAAATCATCCGATTCTAGCACAAATATAGAAATAATCATTATTTTGGTACATTAAAGAAAATTATGCACATATTATTAGCACTCATTTAGTAACGTAATACATCTAATTGCTCCGAAGGACGTAATTTCTATTTGTCACCAGAGGAGCAAATGGAAATCTACAGAGAGAAACTTATTGGAACATCTCGGTAGGTACGTTGCCGGAATGAGTAATATTATACCACGAAACTACAATTGCTACAGAAGATAGCTGAAAGAATTAAACATCGATTTCATATCAAAGCTGACAAACTGAATGGTTGTGTTTTATGCTCCAGAAACCTAATAAAAGTGAAAAGATTTCAGTACTACATTTCCACTTTTTGTTACATAATATTAACTATTTTGCAATATTAATTGATAAAATTACATATAAAACAGTTGCACCACTTGCACCTGAGAGATGAGTAAGATCAATATTATTTATGTGAACACAAAAATAATGAATATTCATGCGATTGTTGTACCTAAATTAAATATGTTATAATTGCTAGCAACTAATTGGCAATTGTACATGACATGTACAATGTACAACATTTATTGTAGAAATAATGCTCATTCGTGGAAACGCATGTCAGCACATTAAGTTTGTTTAATATTCCATTACGGCTAAAATAACGCCATTAACACAACTTGACATGGCATTCGACATGCCACATAACTTAATGAGAATATTTTAGTTAGGTGCATTACAAAAATAATGATGAAAATGGATTTGTACTCTTTAGAAGTTTGGAGAATAAAGAAAATGACACCCTTATGATGTTGTTCATGCAGTCGTTTTAGAAAAATAGGAACGATGGGCTTCCAATTGTGGAACGAAATGGATGAGCGTTTTTAGCAGTTATCTCAGTTTAAATAAGGGAGTGTTGTGAATGAAGGTTTTAGATATATTCCAGAAACAATATAGTTTATTAAAGATAATGACATAGAAGCAACTTTGGAACATAAGAACCTCAGTTAGCTTAAACATTGAACTCACAAGCATAAGTGCAACATTTGTATGCAATCAACTGTACTAAACTAAATAGTACAACGATTTGATTTCAGTTCGAAAATGCGATAGTAGGTATACAATAAATAAATACATAAAAAAGAATAAAAAAGTTGGAAATGATAAGAAAAAGTGTCGAGTCAATATCATTGTGTGAACTAATCCTCTATAAAATCACCATTTTGAGGACAATCAGACAATATATCTTGAATGCGAAATGACTGTGTCTTGTCTGTGTCTCAGAGAGAGCAGTGATAACGATAATATTTTCTCTGAATAAAGAAACAGCTAAAGATTGAGAAAAAGACATGAAAAAAGAATTAGTGAGTGACAGAAAGCACATAGCCAGGAAAGACAAGGTTAGTGAAGAAAATAATAAAACAGAGGAAGAGGAAAAGTAGACAGCGAAATTAAATGGAGAGAAAAGAAGTAGGAGTGAGGAAAAGATGTGCAACGAAGACACAAGTTGTAAAATACAGCAATGAAATAGAAACCCAGTATGAAAGATATTTCAGAGTATGTATTTGAAATAAGTATTGGAAAAAAAGAAAAGATACAGATAAAATTGTTCAAAATAGAACAACTTTCGAGGAAATAATGAAGAAAAGAAACAAGAGTAAGATTAACAAAACATTAAGTGAAAGAGTAAGTAAATAGAATGGTTTTAGAAAGGAAATAAGAAATATGAAAATAGTAAGTTACATTTGAAGTAAAAGGAAATAGGTTTTCAAGAAAAAGGTCATTGCATAGAGAAATGCATTAGTATAGGTATTGTAAGACAGTAGATGAAATGTAAATAAGATAGAGGAAAGAAATAGGACAGAATGATACAAAGTAGAAGTATATATAGAATTAGAAAGTAATGATGTCAGGATGAAAAATCATTTTCGAACGAAAGAAATGGTAAAGGAAATAGAGTTGAGAATGATGAAAGATACTCAAAGACGACAGATTGAGAAACCAGTGACGAAAAGAACTGCAATAATTCTAAATGTATAGTGCATATAGAAACTAATTCATAAATTAGGAAGTTGGAGAAGTTTCGGAAAGAAGAATAGGCATCTAAAATTAAATAGGAATATATTGAAAGAATAATAACTTATGAATTATCTTATAAGGATTGACTATTTTTTGTTCATTTTAAGTTGCATTTCCAACTCCATTGTAGCATTTCTAAATGTGCATCCAGACATTCCAGGTGCAATCGTACACATCAGAACCGATGGCGGGGGAGTTGTGCCCTCTTCGTCCTCTTCATCCTCATCATCACAATCGTCATCTTCGTCATCCTCTTCATCTTCACATTCGTCTTCGTCATCCTCCTCATCTTCACATTCGTCGTCCTCGTCGTCCTCATCTTCACACTCATCATCTTCATCCTCCTCATCTTCACATTCGTCTTCTTCATCCTCCTCATCTTCGCATTCGTCCTCTTCATCCTCTTCATCTTCACACTCATCTTCTTCGTCCTCCTCATCTTCACATTCGTCTTCCTCGTCCTCCTCATCTTCACACTCCTCATCTTCATCCTCCTCATCTTCACACTCATCATCTTCATCCTCCTCATCTTCGCATTCATCTTCTTCGTCTTCATCTTCACACTCATCATCTTCGTCCTCCTCATCGTCACAATCAGCATCCGCCTCATATTCATTATCATCATTAGGGTCTTTGTCCTTATCATCATCTCCCTCCCCATCTTCGTCTTTGTCCTTATCATCATCTCCCTCCCCATCTTCGTCTTCGTCCTCGTCCTCCCCGTGCTCATGCTCTTCATCATTAGGGACTTTATTCATATCGTCGTCGTCATCATCTTCCTCACTTATGGCTTGTTCTCCAATAGGATATTTGTCCTTGTCCCCATCGTTTCCCTCAGCATTTGTTTCGTCTTCATCACTTCCGCTACTTGGAACTTCCGTAGCCGTCGGAGTTGCAATTGTAGCTTCTTCCTCTGAGTCTGGTTTAAAAAAATCTTCCCCAGAGCTTACATCTTGAGCAATTAGACCAGGACCTTTGAATAAGTAAATTGTGACAATTATTACAGCGTTAAATGATATGGTTAACTAACCATTTTTAAATGCAGTATCTAATGATTTGACTTTTCTGTTTTTACGTCCAGAAAATCATTCTATGATTATATACAAACCATTAATTAGCGTACAGAATGAATGATATTTTAATAGTATGTGTACAAATAGAATGCAAACTAATAATGTTGCTGAAATACTAAACCAAATTACTCCAATAGTTCTATTATTATACGAAAATAGTAACGGAGGTCGTACCGTGAGTTGGCTTTTCCGTTGACAGAGTCAACAAAGCGGCTATAAAACCTAAGAGAAGTAACTTTTTGAAAAATTCCATAATTTAAATTTTGGGTATTTTAGAAATACTCTGCCTCGGATGAGTGAAACAGGTATGTGTACCAAATTCACTAATATCTCATGACACCTCGATCTTTTATACAATCTCCTCGTATAAATAAACAATCTCAAGTTATGTATTCAATTTGCATTGAATGCTCAAAATCAGCTACAAATTTTCTTTGTATCAAAATACATTTGTTTAAAATCATGTTAGTTCAACTGGGGAAGACAGAGCTTGAATGGCAGTTTGAGGTGACATATATACTGCATAATGGGGCAATAGTTATAGCTTTGACGTTACAATGTACAATAGGAGGCATCTTCATCACATCGTAAACATCTTTTCTATAAATCTTGGATTTATTATTCATTTATTTTATTCAGTTTTTGTCCATAATTAATTTCATTGCTCTTTTTCACTCTGTACGGATGAATTGAGGCTAAGATATTCTGAGTTCATTGATCTTATAAACTACCAAAAAATATGCTTCCCATTTTAAAGCTTTTTTGGGTTGGAAAATAAAAATACTTTGCATGCACTAAATATGTGAACCAATCTAAAACAGCCTTAATTTTCCTAGAATTACTAATCGCCAGTCATAGAGCCTTTATAAATGCTTACGCTGCATTTTATTTTAAATGAAACGGAAAAATTTATCGTACTGTAGTAATTGTAGATGTCTCAAATATGGGAGTGTTTAAATTCTCATTGGTAGTGTATGTAAACTGTAAAGTGTAGCATAGCATGCTTGTGGATAAATTATTCGGGAATGTTGCAATTATCTATCTTCCTAGCCAAGCCCTGAAACTCATTTCCAGTAATTTGGAAACCAATGTGCAAATAGGGAGCAAGAAGATAATATTTGCCTTTGTTTTCAACTTTTTGAGAACGTACGTGACAATGGGATTGAGGTTACTTAATAGAGAGAAAACTCTAAACAAATTGATGTTATGTGTGAATCTTTACATGTAGTACTGAATTACTGAACTGGAGCGAGATTGCATGGTATAGGCATAGGTAATGGCTATAAATATGTTAATATTATTTCATGTTAAACCATGTTAAACTCAAATTCTAGTTTTCAATCCAATGCCATTGATTGTCAAGAAATGCCTTTGTTCACTTTCTGGTGCAGTGGATCGTCTGTTTAATCTTACAAACAAATTGTGTTGGGCATGTTTTCTTGCTATGTACTTAGTAATACGGTAATACTACATGCATGAAGACTACATATATTATTGTACGCGATAAAATAATATAGAAATTATTATGCGTGTTCTAAATGTATGCAGAAACGATTAACATTAATAGATCTTCCATGCATTGGTAGTAAAAT
>JABASH010002500.1:0-19871 GCA_019776445.1 Tomocerus maximus | reverse complement strand
ACTCGCCCAAGATACGGATGCATATACAAAATTGCTTGACTCTATGAAACTATTTTAATTATTTACCTAAAAATCTATATGACCTAAGGAGAAGTAGAAACAGCTGCTAATAACGGCCATAGAATTCTGGCGTGACAACCCACACTTAGCCCAAGTTCTTCACTTTCTCAATCCACTGCACTAATAACCTACGGAACATTTACATCTGGACAACAATATAAAACACATTCCGTCCCAAGGGGTCTCAATTTACTTAATAATTCTATAAGGACACAATATGTAGTAATGCAAAGTGCATGCGTTTGTATATGCTTACGACAAATTCTTGTGTAGAATGTTTGTCTGTATATACGTAGGAGAATAGTTCTTGAAATCATGTACTAAGATAGAGATGAGGATTTGCCCTTGGTCTGGGAGATAGTCCGAGAGTGTCCCTGATGGGGGAAGCGAGAAAATCTTGTGCGATAGCTTAATGTGCATTTCCACCTCGCTATCTCCCAATATATCTCTTGTGATGTCATTAAGGGTAATTCAAAAATGTGTGTAAATCAAATTAAGTCTAACTGTAAGCTATGAGCCTAATCAAGGAGAATAGCGTAGCTTGACACGGAATAACGTAGCTTAACATAAGAATTGATGAAAATGAGCGTGGCTAACAAAGAGCAAGTCCGGTACGACACAAACCGTAGATAGAGAATATTTGGATTATATAAGACTGGATAGGTATATAGAGAAAGCAACATAACCTAACATAATGGAACTTCTACCCTCCACCACACAATAATAGATGAGAAGACTTTTGTCACGTCTCCAAAATGGCCCTATGATCCCTCCAGAAACATTTTCTCGAGTCGTTTACATCTCATTGGATAAGAATTGTAAGGGATGAAAACCTTTATTTCTCTCTCCCTGCCGTGCCTCGTCCAATGTCAGTTACAAACATTAGCCAGCACAAAGTATTGCTACAACACAATAGAGCACACGGCACAACTACCACTGCCACACAATCCACTCCAATCTCATACAAAATATTATACATTACACTTCAACTTTTATATCTCCCATGGATTTTCCTCTCTGACACTTGCATCCCCGTCTTAATAGCAAATACCTCAGTTTTTTCCCTACCAAGGCTTCTTGTAATAAATATGAAAATAATAAATTTTATTATTAACATTACACAAAATGGGCGCTTGCGCATTTCATTTTTGTCACATACATACATACAA
The DNA here is from genome assembly GCA_019776445.1 of Tomocerus maximus. NCBI lineage: Eukaryota > Metazoa > Arthropoda > Collembola > Entomobryomorpha > Tomoceridae > Tomocerus > Tomocerus maximus. Next base: position 18,642 of record JABASH010002500.1, on the reverse strand, counting down.
ATACATACAACGTGACATGCATTACACTCTAAACTGCATAAATATTTATATAATAATATTCAAACTATAGTATACAGATAATTAACAAGTTCCTGCTTCGCGGTGATAGAGAAGTGGACTTGTAGTATTGCATTTTGGTTACACCATTTACAGATGGATTAATGCTTGTAGTATTAAATTTTGAATTGAGATATTGAGAAACTATTTAATTTTCATATGATTACAATTGCCCATTGCAGACGATTACTATCTACCTTTGCATTACAGTAGTTTAATTATGAATATGAAAATAATTCTTGAGAGCAATCGACCTGTGTGGTAGAAATGGTGCACACCCATTTCGGCGTAATTAAGGATACATTAGTAGTAGATCCCATCTAAGACGTATAGAAATGGCCTTACAATTAGTACTGTAGATTCGGTGTATGGGTTGAAACGCTGATCGTAAACACCAGCAGTGATGGTTAATGGAGTAATAGGTTGGTTATATTGGATATATACCTACTGGGTGGTAGTTTACTCCTTTGGCATGGTATGAGGATGATGCGCGTGCTTTTATTTTGGGCTTTTGGGACATTTCGTTATTAGTAATAATAGTCAGGTAGACTATTCAGGTAACTTGTTAAAACGGTTGTAAAAATTCCTAGAGCCTACTCGGGACAAATAGAGGTTTGTGCTGCGAGGCAGAAAATGATAACCACCTATTTGCTATTTGAAATTAAAACAAGACGAGGGTATCCTGAGTTTTCATTTCCTAAATTGGTCTCGTCAATTTGAAATGAGCTTTGGAAATTAGGCCAATTGGAATTTATGCACAGATGTTTACAGACTCTTCCCTGTTGTATAGTAATAAGTAGTCGTAGGTGTAGTTTTCTTTGAGGAAAACACCAAGTAAATACTACTGGAGTGGAATTAGAAACGGATACGTGTGTGGAATGTTTTGATGGTACATAGCAGAGAGTAGTAATGTAATTTGAATTTCTGTGAATAGGTAAAGCTATTAGGTAAAGTATGTATGGACGGTAATGATAAGTAGTCAAGAGCCCAAGCACAAAGGAGGGTTACGAGGAAATCATAAAAAGAAAATGAAGTTATAATAATAATTAAAGTTAGAAGGGTAACCTTTAAGCATCGGAGTTGTTTCTGTAGTGCTGAACTTTTTACGACGGTTGGCTCATTTGAAAAGTTTAAAGTTCTTTACGGACACTCCTGCTACAAGTTTTTCATAGCTTTTACATTACACTTAATACATTCTCCACCACAGTAATTTAGGTAGATAGTCTATTTAAAGTTATCACATATAGCATGGGGCTGGGTCTCGGGCATTGTAGTCTGTGTGTGGAACGGAGTCTACATAATAATACAGTCAACAGAATTAAAAAGGCCGAAGTTATCGTTAGAAGCCTTTTTTATGGCTTTTGATAACTAACAAAGTATGCATGCATCCATAGACAGAATTCAGATTGGGATTTATTATTAGAAAAAACTCGAGTGCATTTACATGTAGGAGAAAATTGGCTCGTCGAGAGTCGAGTTTGATGTTGAGTGCTACTGCTACTGCATGCAGTCACTTCAACCAATAAGTAAATGCATTTTGTAGTAATAATAATAGTAGTCACACCCGTACGTATGTAAAACTATTCCACGGTGAGCTCACTCGGCTAGTAAAATAACAGTAGACTCCTATTAAGTGCGTACTACAAAGAATAATAAAACTTTGTGTTCAATTAAGAGTTTAATGCGTTGTCGTGTACTTTCCGGTCAAGTGAAGCCAATTAAATCCCTTTCTTTTCTGTCATAGGCGGAGCGTCTCCTCTCTACGTCTCTACCACTCAATTTTACTGACATGACAATAAGATCAAAGCACGATAACCTTTTGTTTTCCTTAACTCACCATTTTATCCCTAATTCTATTCTCTATACGTCAATTCATACTAAATCTAGGCTACACGTTTAAAATGAGATAACATAAATAAACGCTACCTTCACTTTCTACATGTCTTTCACAACACTTCTTTTCAGTACCAATTACAAGATAACTGTCATGTTATCCCGTTCTTTACGATACACAATAAAGGATCATGACTATTCATGACGCAGCTTTAGGTTGTTGTTGACATTTCTCTGACTTGTACTAAACTAATAAAAATAGGAACGAATATTTATATATTAGTGTCTAATATTTCATTAAAATGTTACATAGGTTCTACGCAAAGTTATTTTTCTACGTTGTCTAATCAGTGTCTAGTGCTACAAGGTGTCATGTCAGGATTTCAAAGTAACTTACTATCTATTTGCACTGAATATTAAAGATAATCTAGCGTAGGTAGCTGTAGTGGAGTGGCAAAAGGTGTTACTATTTGCTAATGATATTTTGTACGAATTTCAGATTTGGACTGCTGGACAACGGGACCCAATGGATGCCCTCGTCGACGTGGCCGGCAGACGTACACGCGATTCCAGACTTTGGAGCTGGAGAAGGAATTCCATTTCAATCATTACCTGACTCGTCGTCGACGAATCGAGATTGCCCACGCACTCTGTCTGACAGAGCGTCAAATCAAGATCTGGTTCCAGAACCGCCGAATGAAGCTGAAGAAAGAATTACGAGCCGTCAAAGAAATCAATGAGCAAGCTCGTCGTGAGAGAGAAGAGCAAGAGAAGCACAAACCGGATCGGGACAGTAAATCCGACAGAGGAGATCGGGACAGTAGCAATAACACTAAGAGCTCTCATAAAGATAAGACTTCGAGCGGAGGGAGCAGCTCCAACAAAGATCACCATCATCACCACTCATCCTCCTCCAATAGCAATGAGAATGGCAAAATGCAAAGTAGTGCTGGAAGTCTGAGCGCACTGGGCGGGATGAGTCTGCCCATGGGCATGGGAATGGGCAACGGAGATGCCCTCGGCGCCCTGGGAGGAATCGGGCTTGGGGTTGGCGTGGGCAAAGGGCTCCTCTCCTCGCCAGGCTCCGACTCCCTCATGAAGGACGACCGCATCTCCCCTATAGACTCCCCTCCCCCAAAATAAATAGAATAGTACGAAAATGTATTCTCTACTGTACTTTTCATTATATACGTTACTTTAATTACTTTACTACTGCTGCGTCAATTCTAATTGTAATATAACTTGATTGACGAGTGGTCACCATGAAATTAACTCTGCCACTCTCTGAAACTTGTTAACAGACAAATTCAACTGTTTACCTTATACCGTCATATACGTATTTGCAAGGAGGCTAAACACACTCAAAATATTCAAAGCAACGAGGCTCAATGCTATTCTCAGTTAGAAATACGACTTTTTTATTTTATGTCATCACTACATTTACATACACACAGAAACAGCTAGAAATCTTGCTGTGCACAATATAGACTACCTACTTGAGAGTAGTAGTTTATCATGGTTTTACTTAGAAGGAGACTAACAATACGCTGAAATTGTTAAAGTGCCATTTAACATCTCTCCATTACAAACATTTTGAGCAAAATAGCACACAAGCTGAGCTAATGAAAGATTTATGGTGTGTGAAGCCGAATTGCAGAGGAAACCAATGAATGATATTAACTAATTTTATTGCAATAATACTACAATTGATACTTATTTAGTTAGTTACAATCACAGTTTGTTAATATAGACTATCTGTTAGTAATTTATTTGATTTTCATAGCTGAATTTTATGTTTTATTTGAAAGGGAAAAGAAAATGTGTATTTACTACGATTTTAGTCGTTTGTGTATGGTTAGTAGTAACTATATGATAGATATTTCTGTAACTCACCAGAGTTCTCACAAGAGTAGAGACACTGTACATTTAAATAGTTAATGTATTACTAGTAATATGTTATAGTTCTGTACTGCCAAGTTCACAAAGGTTTTAAGCTGACAAGCAAAAATGACTAGACAAGTAGATCTAACTCCGCAATTGGCGGCTACAAACTGCAATGCTGCAATTTGTACAGATCAGACAGATTTGACAGTACAGTACAACAACTTGAATGAAATTGACTCTGAACGGAACACTTTAGGATGTTAGCGATTATGTTATTATACTGTTGACAGTTGCAATCTTACAATACATCATTTATGTACAGCGAAAGCTAGCACTGCTGCTACTACAATCCACAAAACTCCAAGTCAACCAATATACGTATGTCATGACCTCATCTTAATTAAGAATCCTAGATCATACTAATACTATAAGTTAGTTACGTGTTAGCTATAATGTCTTAATCTACCTAATTCGGTTGGGTTCGACTACTATGTGTCTTGACTACAGTAGGAAAATTCTTGATCAAAATCTCCATCAAGACAATTAGATAGAAATCTATTTTAAATTTGGACGTGGGGTTTTTCTGAAATTTAGTGTAAGTACAAGTAAGTCTAGTACATTAAGTTGGTTGGTGCGATGCATAGGAATTGCTCGGAGGAATACTAATGTGACTGCATGATATACGAAATACGACTACCTACTTAGATCCGTTTGTTAACTTGATTGTTAGATATAGGTATATTTACGTAAATACAAAGTAGGGGCAGGTTTCGTAAGGATTTGAAAGGGTCACAATAATACTAATGATACAATACTGTACGGAAAGATGCTAAGAAAGGTCAAGTGAGGTGAACTGACTCAAGACCAGACCTTTGGAAGTCGAGTGTCAATATGGGATGTAAAAATTCTTGGAAATTAAACGGAAGTAGTAAAAATTGACTAAACAATTATACGTACTAAGCTATAGGGTAAAGAAATTAATGAGCGTATTACCTTATTAATTAACTATTAATTAAATGTAATTGAGGAGGTAGGCTGCATAGTACAGATGTAATTAGCAATTTTCAATGTGTGGTATCTGTCATGGTATTATAAGTATGTTGTGCATAGAGCAATATTTAAGTGATATGCTATGAAAGTTTGGTTGAGCTCCTAATGCTAATGGACTTACAATAAGTGTGCATGTTTAACTGCAAATATAGATTGCAGATAAGATATGAATTCTGCAAATTCATAGTAACTAACGATGTAATGGTAATTGATCAGCAAGACTTACACGAAATTGATCTTGAGTTGATGTAAATGGCGAGTGTACGTATTGTCTTTGTATTACCAAAATAAATATGTATTGTGAAATGTGAATGTACAAGAATTACATGGTAGATTGTGCATTAGTGGCTTGTATTATGTAGAATGGCTGAAGAAGTACTGTAATAAGCTACGCTACTCAATTGTACAGATAAAATGTAATTTTTAAGTGCAATGCAGCATTAGAGAATGTTCAAGTAAGGAAATTACTGTCAGTTGGCTACGCGTTCATTATGTGCATTGTGTTAATGTAGCTAATATAAACGTCTTAAATTAGCGTATAGTCTGGTCTTGACTGTCTCGACAGGTAGTTGATAATATGATTAAATTAGATTTGCGAATCTCTCTGTGTTTGCCAAGTTGTTTAATTAGCACAAAGTACTAATCAAACTATAGTTAATTATCAACGTAAATTCTATTTTGTCGGTTGAAGGTAATTAGGCGTTTTATACGTTTTCAGGGTGGCAAAAATGGCACAGTGCAAATTCTCTTTACGTTGCGCTGTACACAGTACTATATTTAGGTACCTGTCTATTTCCACCTGGATTCAAATACACTTTGTAGTAATTGTAATTGCTCTTACCTGCAAATCGTGCATTTTCTTGATGAGAATGAAAAAATAATTGCGACTTGTGTGAAAACTCCGTGGCAATTTTTAATTTTCATCCTTGTTCGATCGTAATTAGAGCTGTGCACACTCGTGTTTTCTTTGTGCAACGGCATTATATTGTAATTGTTGCTTTTAGAATCGCTATCCGGTTCATATCATTCGTGTATTCTAATTGTACCACTAAATAACTACCTACACCATTAAGTATGTATAGTTTTGTTATTTTACGTAATGTAAGTAACGATGTACATTCGAAAGATAAAAATAGACTTCCCTGTAGGTTTCGTGTGTTTAGAGGGGAGATGTCGAAAGGAAGACTACCTTTGTTGGCAACGTGTGCAATTACCAAGAAAGTTATAACTCCCAAATACCTCCATTTATAATTGTCTGCGCATCAGCAGACCCTCAAACTTTATGTAACTAGCAAATTCAGTTCTACACTTTAGTAATCAAGCTGTCACCAAAGAATAGACAATCTTAATTTTAAATGTTAACTTCTATGTTCTTGGTTTTCCATTCAATGTCATACTAAATTGTATCAAACCGTGTGACGTTACTTCACTGTATACATAATCTCGTTGTATAATCACTCGCTTGCAACTGTGAGTGGTTAAATCATTGTTGATAAAAACACACTCAATCATAGAGTGTCACCAAAGTAAAGTAATCACTGTTACTAAAACATTAAATACACAATCAAATCAAACCAATGGTAGAAGATTATAAATTCAGTAGAAAAAATCAAGATCAATCAACATTTGGTTTTATAAATTCGAATTTGTTGAGATTATAGATGTGCAATTGTAACCAGCAAAATGTAGTAAAGATACCTGTAATTTTCCGGTTGGATTAGTTAGTAATGAATTACGTATGGTCTATCAGTAATGCTCTTTTTAGACAATTCAGTAAATTGTTATATGATTTACTGAGCTTATCAGTAAATTAAGTAAATCAGGATTGTTAATAGTGGATTTGTTATGGAAGTAATTTGTAAGTAATTGTAATTCTATGAAAAATATTTGAATTTACATTCTGATTAATATGAGCGAAACGATAAGACGATGTTAGACAGTGGATTGACAAAATTGGGTAGATAAGCGAAAAGTTATTAGAGTCTTTGGCAGTAAAGACAGTAAATTTCTTAGCACGTGCTAGTGTGTGTTAGTATCTTTGCATGAATTTCCCAATCCCATTTATCACTCAATTAGGCCGTCTTCAAGCTAGGCCATTAGGGTAGTGTAGAGACTGAGGCAGCTCGTATCTGTTTCTGAATTTGGAAGGGAGTTGTGTTGGTAGTTTATTTTCTCCATCGAAGAACGATTTTTGGAGGCATAAATGCTTTAAAGGAACCATTGAGATATTTGTGAAGATGCAATGGAATTGAATGTTAGCTATTTACTATCGCTGTTGCTATCTGAATCACCTTCTCATCTACTCGAACTGAATATAGAGTACTTATCCCTCTTCCTCCTGCAGACAAAGTAGGGATATTGTATGTAAATGGGCAAGTGTACGTATCCGTAATGTTTAGTTACATTTACATTAGGTAGTGAAGTAGTAACGGGGGTCTGTAAGTCGTATCGTATCAGTATCTATCAGGCATGTTACTTATGAAAAAGTAGAGTAGCTTCGCCAGTTCAACTCGAGTGCTTCTTTTTCACTTATTTTATCTGTATCTGTAGAAGAAATGATCTATAAATAGAAACTAATGGCAGGTTGAAACGTTTCTTATATCTGTAGTACATGCCACATCAATCCCCTGTCATCTCTTCACTTACTGAATTACTTACATTACATCACATAACAGTTGAACTGAGCCAAGGAAAGCTAGCTAAAATATATATTCCCAATGAAAGCTTTAATAAACCACGCTCCACCCTTAGCATTCTAACATCCATAGAACGCTAATATAATGTACGCATCTCACATGTAGACAGACAATTATACATATGTACGAGAAAGTTTCTCTAGCAAATGAAAATGTTACAGTTAGAGTCGATTATTATTAGTCACACTCAAAATATGTATAAAAATAAATTTAGCTCTATCCTACCTTCTAGGTATAAGAAAATGTAATAAATATATAAGACTGTAGACAATTATGAGGATCCGAGTGAATTTACGACAGTAAATGAAAAACAAAAACTCATAATACAGAATATACTCACCACGATTTCGTTGTAATTCGTCTAATTTATGGAATTTTTGTGAAAGTCAAGTTTTTGAAACTCTATGTACATAATTACCATACCATACCAATTCTAATACAAAGTAATGTTAAATAATGTACATTTCTGTTTCCCAACACACCCAGGAGTGGAAATCAACCTCTCGAATCGAATTATAATGACTTGTTTGTTTCTGATTTTCCCTTGTCACAAAGGGTCAACAGACGAAAGACGACTCGAGACGAACGAAAAATTAAATACGTATTACTTTAAAAATAGACAGACGGACGTGGACACTTTGAGTACTACACCGAGAAGAGATGACTCTGATATTTAATTAAGACTACAGATTTAAAACCTATATACGTATTTGGAGTAGTTGTACATGTATTCTTAACGCTGTAGTTATAATTGTGAAATGATATGAGAAAGAACCGAGTAGATAAAAGATACTCAATGAATAGCATTTAGAATGAAAGTGTGTCAAATATGTTATCATACATTAAGATGTTTGTGCTGATTGTCCTTCCTGTCTAGTGTAGTTAGTATGCATGAAAGTAAATGTTTGATTTTTATTTGTTTTTTCGGTTGTGTTGCATTAGTGTATCTCGAGGTACGCTAATACTTGCTGTCGTGATTTTATGTATTAGCAATCTTTTAAATATCAGAGAGTCAGAATTCTGCTTGTTAATTATTTAATTGAGTGTAGTTAGCTAATTAGTGAGTTGTTTGTCAGGCACGGATTAAACGCGTATAAGTAGCTCTAATAGATATTAGCTAACTGTTACTTATTCTGAGTATTGTTGATAATTAGTAATTCATAGACTAGTTAAAGATAATTCAAAGTAACAGACTTGTAATGTACATAGAAGTTAGATCTTAAGATAAAGGTACATGTACGTGCATCACACTACAGTACATACAGCAGATACAAACAAACCACATACCTAAACATCCATGAAAATATACGTATTAGGTTAAGGTGTAGATTTAGTCGAGAGTAGAGAGTTGAGTAAAGTAATAAAGTCGAAAATACTAGGATGATACCAATAAATACACTAAGTACTACTAACTAACACTAAAATACTGATCTAATGATGGTGAATTATCACAGTTGAACGTATTGTATTCAGAATTAAGTACGTCAGTCATGTGAACTGAAATATTTACTGTATTGTATTGTAATATATTGTGTTATGTAATCAAATCAACTGTAGCTTCTAACTTTAAGTGTTGTGTAGGCTAATGTCATTTAGATTGCTCGAGTGCTAAGGAAATTTAAAGTAAAACGAATGATTGCAATGAGAATTACACTTGTAATAAATCAAATAGTGATTTCAATAAATCTGAAAATACATCAATTCTCTCACAATTCACATTTATTCATAAACTGCTGCCCTTCCTCCACAATCTACCATCAATTATCAACCCGAATTTATTAAACAATATTTATAATTGCACAATTGTAGTACCTACTGACTACTGAACTCCCTATTACATGTCAACAATCATTATCCTCTTCAACCATTATTATGTCGACATTGGCACCAACAATGTAATTCATGTTTCCTACAATTTTCTCAACAATATATTTATAGATTATCCTTTCGAATTTAAGATACGTACATTGGTAACTTATTGAAGACGACAGCGGTTGAAATAACATTGAAATATTATTTGCACAAAAGTTGCAGGTATATTTTATTCCCTCTTGTACCTACAGCGAAGCTAATTAGCAACACTTAAAAATGTGAGCTGTCCACTATTATTATTTTGTATTTAAATCGGGATATGAGAACCAGACATTTGTGGGGTCGCTCTAATAATTGCTAATCATATGCTAATCACACTAATCATAGCTAATGACTATAAAACTGTGAGTTAGTAATTACTGTGAAGCCTCCGCTTGCCATCAGGTATAATGAATTAGTATACAAATGAGAATGGACGTGACGTAAAAATTGCATAATTGGTGAAATGATGGATGGAGATATCAGTTTGTTAGTGTGCCTCATTTTTTTATTGTTTCGAGCTGAATTTGGAATAAATAGGAAGGAGAGAAGGAAGTGTCGTGAAATACTTATCGTCCCGTTGATCTTGAAGGACTATCATTGATGGAGCCATTTGAGATACAATGTCCTTCTTTTACATCCATTTTACAGCCCACGCATCACATTCGTCTACTCATAAAATAAACAGAGACTAAAATAAAGTAAGGCGAGCACTCTCACTCACTTTACTACAATTTTCACTGCTACTACCTATTTTATATGTCTCTTTCTTTCAAACAGATCGTCTTGTTTCGTCATGTCACGGGCAGACACTTTTTCCTGAACTACATTTCTGCATCATTAGAAAATCCGCACAGTTTTTCCCTGACAGCTAATTTGCAATGTAAGCTTAAGAAAATTGCAAACCTCTCTTTTTACTACATTTGAATAGATCCTTGGCCAGAATCCAATTTTAAACTAGAAATTTATCAAATGTAGTATCGCGTGACAAATAACACAGTTTAAACCATTGCCTAAGGACACGCCAGAAGGATAAAAGCTTAAAGACATCTCATTCAGATGTTTTTTAAAGTTCATCAATTGCAATTTAGGACTATTGTTACAAACATTACGCAAAATAAAATTCAAAATATTCGTGAAATCCTATTATTCACAAGAGTCTTGAGTTACGTAAGAAAAGACGGAGCTTAGGGAGCTGAGAGTCGGAGTGGTCATAAATAGTTTTATTGCGTATCATAAATCATAGTAATAGGATCACCATAATAAAGTTACAATAGCCAGGGAAGTCTAAACTTCGAACCTCATCTAGCACACAATAAATATCATCGTTACCATCATTAGAATTTTGTTTTCTATCTTTACGACCCTTTAAGCATACTCCCTATGGCCAAGCTAACTATGTACTAACTATAATTGCCTTAGTCAGATATACTTTTACGATTTCGACTCGTCATACCTAAACGCGTATAGAAGTGAGCTTATGCATATAAGTACTTATCTTTATGTACATAAACCCATAGGTGACCGCATAAATAGAATCAGATCGGGTTTTACGAAGAAATAAAAATTATGCCTTCTTAATTGCTCCTTGTAGGTTATAGCGTATGTATGTTGGTGTTAGGTACTTTGTAGTGGTAGTATTGAGGAGTTAGATGTTAGCAAGTGTAATGCAAGTAGTCATAAAATACAGCAAACAAACAATAAAATGTAGAGACAATTACGAGATAATGATAACTAGATTCCATAGTCTTGTTTCTATCTTCTACCTACACATGCACTGCACGATGTGATTATAGGTAGGAAGACTTTGTGTCGCAGAATCGCATTTGCATAGGAAAAAAGATTTGCAGACAGGGTTATGTCGCGTAGAAAACAATGTCGTTAGCAACAATGGAAAGGTAAGTTATGTGATGCGAGAGCATAAGACATTACGCCTTGGAACCATTATTGACCCGAGGGGAGAGCCAATGGGAAGTTAGCGATGGCTGTCACACATGAACATTATCGACCGAAACGCAGTGTGAATCCGACCCTCTGCAATGTACTCATCTTACGTAATAATCATATCAGCTCCTTACACCAGCACACTCAACTAACGTACCTAACGCCACTTTACCTCAACTTCAACCTCTCTTCTCCCTCCCAAGCTCTTTTGGCCCTGTCTCTCGCCATCTGCACCACAAACCTTCAAATATTGTAACTTTCTTTACTCTCCGCTCCGGGAACTCCGCAAATCACACAATCATAAACAACTAACTCACACCAATTACTTTTATTCGGACTTCCCTACAAACACGTCAGAGCATGTCACAGTAAAACAGAAAAAGAAAGTCACATTACGTCACCTTTTCATTGCATTCTTCACTTTTTACGTCATACTTGCATAGTCGTTAACTCCCTTTATGATCGTCTTTTACAACTGTCTTTACGACTTACGTTTACAACCTCATAATTATGAATCGGTAATATTCCAGCTCGTAAGGGATTCGTGCGGAAAATATCATCGCAGCTACTACTACACTTTCAGCTACAAACACTCCACTAGGTGACACAATTATTCTTACTCATCATTTAATTCTCCTCATTTTTGTTAAATATTGATAAAAACGATGGACCAAAGTGATTTTTGTGTTATTTACACAATTCTATATAATTGTTACCTATTTACTTACGAATAGGTTATTGAATTGAAATTGGTCTTACCACCTTAACTTTGAAAAGTATACAGTCATGTCTTAATAACTACTTTCCATCCTATTTGGTTTGATGTGTTAATTTTCTCATGAATAAATACTTAGTATGAAATAATATAATAATTTACAAGAATTGCAAGATGATATCCTTAAGTAGCTTTATTTGAAAGCGCATTTATATCTCCAGGAATTAATTCTACAGTACTTAATAAGATAACATTGACACGATAAGTACATTTCCTAGTACTTTGGTCGAGATTACACTATCCACTTAGAGTAGGGTGAGTTCCCGTGGTCCGTTGCGTATAGTGAGGTAAATCACAGCGTTGTGTTTCGTACGCACAGAAACATCCTGTGTGGAGTGAGAGAACTCAGATGTTCAGCAAGACTTCCATAGAGGATTCTACTAGGGAGCAGTCTGGCCCAAAAGCTTTCTCTCCCTGTTCCTACATTCTCATCTCTCTCGTCTCCTATTTTGACTTTTCTGAATTATTTGTTTAAAGTTGGCCTCTTAAAATACTCTTAAGATTCGTAACTAATTTTTGGCATTACTTGTACTTTATTGTATCATCACATCACGATCTACTTTTACACAATATCATTTTAAAACAAAAATTTGAGTTCTCACAAAAGGCATCTAACATAAGTGTCAAATTATTGTAGGCGTAATTTTTAATTGAATGTCACGACCATATCATCTGTTCAATTTGAACCAAAAAGAATTTTGGAGGAACTTAAATATTAATTTGTGTCGCATCCGTTCCTAAAATACGGAAATAACGAAATGATTGGTTGTGAATTGTGTATTCATGTATTTTTTTATATGTGAAACCATGAATGTGAAAAGTAATATTATTACGAAAAGTGATAACTCTGTATACCTAAGTATTAAGTAGTGTATTTTACTTACGGATAATTATTAGCATCTCAAATTCTCGGAATAAATGTTCAGCTGAAGCATTTAGCCTTGATTGTATGTCATTTTGACATTTTTTCGTTTAAGGTAAACTAATCATTACTATTACGTTGTACTGGCATCAGTAAAACCTAATTAAATACGGATAATAAACAGATAAGATTCAATTTTCAACGGGAATGCTAGCTATATTATGCAGTGTGCACTCCCCTAAACTTCGGAGTTGTGAAAACCAGGGAGATGTTGTAGCGCCTTGTTACAGAAGACTTCCGAACTGAGTACAGGGATGAGAAAACTTTGTTCCAAGCATCAGTCACTATGTGGTCTTGCTGTGTCCATAATTTTCTCTTCCCTGTCCTATTTTATCTTTCTTTTTCAGAAAATTTATTTAAACAATCTTAGTGCTAGATAAATAGGAAAGGTTCAAGGCAAGGCACTCAAAGCTTAGATTGGTAGTCAAAAGAATTCTTTACAGTACGCACTTGGTTGGATGGCAAGATGAATTAATTTGATAGGAAATTAAAAATAAAGATAATATTCGTACTTGAGTTGCTTGTAACGATGTTCCTATTGCTAATGTATGTAATTATCAATGTTGTCTGCCATTTGTGTGCGACCCATGTAGCTGATATTATCAAAACATGTTCTGATATCTGTAATTCGCCATCAGTATTGGTCAATGGTAATGTTAGATAGGAATAGTGGAAAAGTGTTTCAGGCTACTTTGTTTGCAGTATCTTTAGTAGTTGCATAATTATGCTGGTGAGAAATCCGTTATCTGTGGTGTGTATGAATGGCTGGGTGGGAGCCATTATTAATGATAAATTCGCAAAGTGTCAATGCTAATTGTTTGGCGTGGGTAGAGTATAATGAGATGGTGTTTATTTTCATTATGTGGATAATGTATAGCACAAGGCATGGAAAGTGGATCTCTCAAGGAAGAATCCATTGGAGTCACGTTATTCTGAAGAAGACTTATTGGATTTTGCTGAAAGCCAATTGGGTGGTTGAGGAAGCTTAGGTAAATGTCAATTACATTTGCGGCGAAGAAGGCAGAGCGTCATCAGCCAGAAAACTTTGACCTAATGAAAAGGGTGCCCTTTCCCAGAAATTATTTGCTTCAGAAAAGATAAATAGTACAGACATGAAATACATTAGGAAGATAATGATGGCAACTCCATGATTGTTATTCACTGTTTTCATACTATAAATTAGAGATAGTCTGCAGACTGCGAGAAGGAGAATATAATAGGCACTGTCTATAAGGGTAACCTTTTGGTAGATTCTTTTGGTGTGTTGGTAGTTCGGGGTATCAATAATAACGTAGGAACCGGCGAGTGGAGTCCCAAGAAGAAGAGTTAAATGGAAATTGGTATGGGCAAAGCTAGGAAGACAGAGTAGGCGTTCTCACCCATGAATTCCCTCATGCTGATAAATAATATCTTTCATAGATTTTCCTCAGTGAAAATTATTCGGCAGGCCATTATTATTATTTACGAGAGAAAAGAGCCAATGAATTGATGGCATGGCTGACTGCACGTAAGTTAGCCTCCCATCTTCAAATGGAATCGCATTACATTACATTACGATGTTCCGGATAAGATATTACACTGCATCATAGGCGATATTTATTCACTTATATGAGCATCACTCCCTATATGAGGTGGAGTACGAGTCAGCCCAGTTAAGTGAACATTCAACACAAGAACTTGTTTAATTCCTTAACTAAGCCAAACATAAATAGTTCTGGCATACTATACCTTCGTTAGTTAGCTACTAATATAGTAAACCTATACAGGATGGAATAATTTTCAAATCATTTCGTGCTGTGTACTATCTTATGTATTTATTGCTTTGTGTTACTTGTATTGTGACACTTGTAAATTCATAAGCATAAATACCTTGTTTATTGTTATCGCTTTCGACTCGTTTCATTAGTTATCTATGCTATGGCTATAAAATATTATGATTTGCCTTTTCCTAGCCACAACAATCTACAAGGAATACGTAATACATGATATATCTCCAGATGAACCATTAAGACTTGCCTCATTGTCAGAATCTATTATAATACTAACTACATCATCTAACTACATACAATTATGTGCTACATTCCTTGGAATTTAAATATCACTGTACCCTGAGTAAAGACACACATGTATTATCTTCCCTAGTTTTTTTCTAGACTTAAAAAAAATTTGCTTACCAGTAATTCAGATCCAAATTAAATTTCAAGAATATCACACAACAAAATTTGAACGAAAGAAGTGCACAGAGTTAACTGAGGAAGCTCAGAGATGAAACTAAATAAAAATCGAGAGAGAAAGAGAAATTTCGGCCACCTCGGCACAATTAGATCATAAAATATATAAGCCGTTTGCAGCATAATATAAAACATCCGAGCCATCGCCAGCATAGAATTGCCCTTTGAGTGACATGAGTCAAAGTGAGAGTTTTTTAACCAGAAATCTAAGAATCGATGTTATCCTTTACTTTATTATTGACAGCGTGTTGTCCCGGGAGTTGGAGAAGGACCTATCTATAGAATTGATGCAATTTTAGTTTTGTATTATTGTCAGTACTCTACAAAGCAAGATGACCTTTGAGTGCTGTAATATTAGAGAGATAAGACGGAATTGTACATAGGTGAGTGTTTATGTAGCTCTATATATAGAAAGAGCTAAGAAAAGAAATGGAAAGGACCCTTGGCCTTCCTGTTGTAAAGTTAAGTAAAGTGGACTGAGCAAGGCGATGATACACAAAGAAGTCATAAAAAGGGAAAAGAGTTGGAATTATTTTATTGTGAGTCCCATCAGTCCGACCAGAAAAGGCAAAGGAATGTCCACTCAGGCCAACTCTTAAGGTCACTCTCTGTTTTAAGGTCTATTTTTATTTCCTCCTTTGAGGACTAAAAAGTGAAACTTGCCTTTATCCTCGCTCTCTTAGGGCATGGCTCACTCTCTAAGCCTTTTCCGCAAACAGCTCTACAGGACACTCTGATTTTACTCTTTTACAATCAACTCACTTTTTATTGACGCTCTTTTTAGAAAAGACAGGCCTCGCTCTATATACACTTTACAGACTCTCATATATTATATCCACTACTTACCTTTTACTATTTTGCCTTTTTAAATAGAAACTTTTATCCTGTCACAAGAAACGGAAAGGATTTTCTAAGCATGCGGCAACTTTGTGCATTTGTGAATGAAATAAATATTTTTGAGCTCATTTTAAATACTTTTATTCAAAACCCTCAAAAAATATGTATGTGAACATCATTCTAGCAAGTTTCCAAATTAGCTATTACAAACAAGCAATTAAAAAAGAAGACAGGCTGAACTCCTTTACCTTGAAACCTTTAGGACCAAGTCAATGACATGAGACTTGGGTTATTGTTTTATTAGCTACCCCGAGTTTTTTTATTACATGTGTGTATCTGTTATAAGATCACACACCACACACTGAGGGCAATATATTGGTTATGCAACTGAATTTCTTCAAAAACTACAGAGCACATTGACACTATATTTTATGGAAGGATTGAAGGATACCAACTGACAAGAGCAACTGGAGAGGAATGAACTGCATCTTTTTACATGCTGTTCAAGGCCAATTTTTAATAAAATTGTATACCAAATTTTAATTTAGCATTGATAAGATTAGGTGTATTGATTTCATGGTAAGCGTGGTTTCACAATATATTTGTAAATAGTTGGAATTTGTAGGTAATACTATGATAAGTTTGTGTGTCCATAGTAGTTGGCTCAAAGTTACGTTTGAGTTGAGGAACGGCATTCATCAAGATTCCTCATTGCTTTGGATTTTCAGCCGACGCAGAGGAAAAAGTAGGGACGAGAGTAAAATAAAATTGTGAGATGTAGTCTTGGTGCGGGAATAGAGAGAGTAGTGAAGTAGAGGAGGAAGAAAGGAGCGGCCATTTGAGAAAATAGGATTT
Source organism: Tomocerus maximus (assembly GCA_019776445.1). Taxonomy (NCBI): domain Eukaryota; kingdom Metazoa; phylum Arthropoda; class Collembola; order Entomobryomorpha; family Tomoceridae; genus Tomocerus; species Tomocerus maximus. Next base: position 1,707 of record JABASH010002500.1, on the reverse strand, counting down.
GTGGCAAGGGATCAGTTAGCATTATTTGATAATTCAAGTCAAGTCAACTTCAGTTACGTTAAGTATGCTGAGCACGGTGTTTTTGGGTTAAATGCGCCAAATAGAGTCAAGGAAGATACATTTTCTGTTCCTATAGCCGTATATTTACAATTAGAATTCAGGGACATATAGTGCACATAAGGACATACATCCTATCTAAAGTGGACGGTGGTGGTGGTAGAGCTGTGTCTAGTTGGAATGGAGCAGTGGCATTTCAGGTCCAACTAAATACTACATACAGTGGCTGATATAAGTCTTTTATGTTAGTTAACTTTGGGAAACAATAGAAAATTTAAAGGAAACCAAAGGATGAGTGCTGCCACCAAATAAGACACCTCAGAGACCCTTAGAGCCACTTACTCGTCAGACGAGGACAAAATCTAGTTTCCTTAGTTTGGCTCGAGAGGCTGATAATAATGAATGCAAATCCAATAGACTCCTATAGAGTGTGTATATAAATGTGCTATATCTAAATATATCTGCTCTATGTGCACTGTTAATTCTGCTTCCCTACTGACTCTACTCCCTTTCCCGATTAACTTAAAGTCAAGTCTCTCAAATCTGAAGGTATAACTCTTTTAATGAGAATAAGCCACGAGAAGCTGGAGCAGAGTGGAAATGAGTCGGAGAGTAAAAGCTCATCTAATGCGCTGCATATAATATTCAGAGGAAGTCGGACGTGGCTAGAGCCATTACGAACGTTGCATTATCTACATGTATAAACCTCGGAGCTTTAGTTTTAGAGAGAGGAGGATGAGGCGACGTTGTCTGAGTCGACTGTGCGAGATACCAAATCTCGGGCTCCTGTCCTGACAACGACACTTACACTCACTCCACTCCCGTAGCAGGGAAAGCCATGTCTTGGATCTGAACGAAAGTCATTTGCATTTATCACAGCCCAAACATAATCCCAGCTGAGCTGAACTTTCAAAAGATTTATCTAAGAGCCGAGACTCATTTTCCAAAGCGGGATGTGATATGATAGCGACACTCTCGCACTACGCTCTCTCTGCCTCCAGGACACGGACCAACCAGCCAGCTACACAGATACTCCCAGACTCAAATTAACTCGGAATACCAAACTTCACTCAGCATCACTACACTATCTCATTACCCATGTAGCTCTAACTCAAACCATCTCTGCGCTTCTTGACATTCCTTACATTTACTATCTCCCACATCCCATTCATTTACGTATTACAGATAAATCCATCAACTTAATCCCACACTTACTAATCAACATGAAAGTGTCGCTGGATAAATCCAAGATTTCCTAGGTTGTCAATACATATGATATAGTTTGTATAAATTCGTGTACTACTATAACTCAAGTTTGGTTTAATGAATCAATTACCGATAGAACTCAACATGCAGAATTTTGAGTTTTTGGTAATTACTGAGCAAATTAGTACCGATTTTGTTAATTAAAGTAATGCGACAATTAGTTTTGATGGATAGATTTGTTACCACACCCTTTTTACGATAAGTACTGTTACACACTAAAGGCAATATTGATATCTGTAAGTGTATCAAACAATTAAAAATAGTTACATATATAAATATTTGCAAATAATGCGTGGAGGTTAAAAGATAAATGAGATAATAATTGTTTTTCATGCATTAATAGATTTAGATCATGATTTTAATGTTTGATGTTTGATCAAAAGT
>JABASH010002499.1:0-19872 GCA_019776445.1 Tomocerus maximus | reverse complement strand
AGATCCGGAAGCAAAATAAACATGATCTTTCGAAAATTCTTGTGGATGTTCATATTTAGATAATATGGTACCTAGTTTATAATGTTCAGACAAGATTTTAAACATGTCGGTAACTTGTATGGGTTGAATTATTGTCGCTGTCCGCTGGCAACTCCGTATGTATGTCTTCGTAATGATTTTACGTTTTCCATACTACTATTTTACTAAACTGTCAATTTTTTCGTTGGATTGTTGAATTTAAGCCGGGGGCCAATTGAACGTTTAATAAACCTTGATAACTATTTTCGAATTTTACGCAAATCATCAGGTGTAAATAATATTGTATTCATTACTGTCCATTGCCCAATGTCATCTCATAAGTCCTCCACTATAGGATAGGAATTACTGGGTTAGTAATAATTACTTTCCCCACTCTAGATTATTACACTTTCCATACTACTGACTACTGTGACTACTTGTAATTAGTGTTCAATTCAACGTTCCGCTGATTATATAAATTATAGCAATTATCAGCTACACGATTGACATAACCTTCAGTAAGCTATGAAAAGCGTCCCTTTTTATTGATTGATATAACCTTCACTTCTCATTGGACGACTCATTTACGTTAAAAGAATAATCCTACAACTAAAGTAGATAGATCCTACAACTAAAGTAGATAGATCCTACAACTAAAGTAGATAGATCCTACAACTAAAGTAGATAGATCCTACAACTAAAGTAGTCCTACAACTAAAGTAGATATTGAAAATTGTAATCAAACCACTAATTTAAACTCATTATCTTGAAAAGACCATCTAACATTTTAGTTCAATGTTCTCGCTTAAAAGGTAATTGTCTATCAGGTATTTTGTGTCCCTCCTTGTCCTACCTTATCTCAAAATACATTAGCGACACGATTTCAGGAATAATGTTATGATAAATGCGCATTGCTTTGTTATTACACAAATGTGATCAACAAAACCATTTATATGCATTCTACAACTATTTATAAATCCTTCATACAAAATTGGAATTTATCTCTGTCTATGTGAAAGGTGCCAAGCAAAGGTGCCGAAATTGTAATTACTGTGTGGTATGTACTTGTTATTATAAGCGACTGAATTTGCGGTGTACGACCTAAGTGCATTAATTGATAAAGTTATTACGGATTGGTCAATGGCAACATGATTCTGTTTTTTATATGACGATACAAGTGAATATCTGTTGGTTATGTTATCTCTTATAACGAGAACGAGACGCTAATGAATCATTTATTAGTCTCAAGCTTTAGAATTGTCTTAAGTTACCCCAAACATAACCTTTTGTTTATACAACGAATAATAGGCGATTGTGGGTGGGTGAAAGTTTTAACCCTATAAAAATCTTTCCGGCAACCTGAACTCTGGACATTGGTATTGATACATGGAAGGGTCAAGATGAATTAACACAATCAATTTACAAATATATACATCATCTATCATCTTTATCCGTAAGTTGTCCATATCTGTACTTAAACAGACAACTATTGGATACTAACACAGGTAGATACTTTATTTTTATTACGAATGATCATGATATTATAGGTGTTAAGTGCATGTATGCATGATTTGCATGGTCTTGGTCACATTTAACTCAGTAGCTTTTTTATCCTAACACTTACAATTAGACTAAAGTGCCCATCAAGCCAATTTTTCTGGTAGCTTATGGAAAGTATATGTAATTCGGCATAAACAGAATAATATTTAACATGTAATCCATTTCCAAAAGTAATTAACTGATAACAACAAGATATTAAATGAATAAATACAAATGCCTGTTTACTTATGTAATTGCTGACTGCGAGGGGTATTATAAATAAGTCCTGATCAGAGAAAAGCTTACAGTGTGCGAAAGGTTGTTGTAGGAGTCACATTTACATCTGACTTTTTCACATTATTTCTAACACTTGAAAAAGTGTTATTTTGACATTCTAAAACACAAAATATTGACATGAAGTCCACAGTAGCGTTTCTTTGTTGCACATTCCTTGCTGCAGGTGAGTTCAAAACAACTATCTTGACATTTTATTGAATTTTATGCTATTGCTATTACTTCAATAAAAATAATTTTTCATTTTAGCATTGGCAGGATCAGTGAATCGGCCACGGCCACGGTTTATTACAAAGGAAACAAAAGCCGAGGTATAATATAGTACTTATGACTATGACTTAGCTTCACAGCTATACTTCGACACAATTATTAGCCTCTGAATTTAGAATGGGCATAAATGAGCCTAATTATCATCATGATCTTAAATTCAATAGATATGCTTCGATGTCTACGGGTGTTTCAGTTCTGAAGCTCCATGGACTTCCCTCCTCAGACCTCTAGTATCTCTGCCTCAGCCCCCATATGAAGTACAAACTAGATTTCTTCTTTTCACTCGCAATGGTGACAGCGAGGGTTACGAGCTGATGCCCAACAAGGTTTACTTTAAGATAATTACTTAATTAATAATTAATCAATTGGTACAAAATATATATGCGTAAAAAGACACTACTGGCTGTACTAATACTGAGTACTGTCACTGACTGGATAAATATGTACTTTCTACTATTTTCTCCAAGGATCCTATTCTTTTCTTCTCCGACTTCAAAGCAGAAAGGAAGACTGTCTTCCTCATTCACGGATTTACTAACAGCCACAAATCTGACTGGATGGTCAAGGCGAAGAACAATCTTCTTTTGCAAGTAAATAACGACTGCTATTTAACCAAACGCATGGGAAAGTTTTTGAAACAGTGATTTCAGAACTGCTACATCAGGAGAAAGGTGTTTTCCCTCGGAACGCAGTATTACCATGTACAACTTTCATTAAAGAGAAAGTTGCTTTCACTGATGTAGTAGTTCTCATCTCAATGAGACCGAACTAAGAATTCATTTCGAATCCTAACTTTTCAGGGTGACTACAATGTGTTGTCAGTTGATTGGGCACCGGGTGCTAAGGGAAATTACCTCCAAGCAGTAGGAAATACTCGTTTAGTAGGAGCACAAGGAGCAGAAATGATCAGGTATTTGGAAAACAAAGGAAATCTCAGCATTAGTGACGTCCGGGTGGTTGGACATTCTTTGGGAGCTCAAATTGCCGGATACATCGGTGACAGATTGATGGGCAGACTTCCTCACATTACTGGTAAAAAATGAGACATTGAGATGAATAATCTCTGAGAATTCAGTCTGCATCCTTTTCAATACATATCATTATTATCTCAGCTTTGGATCCTGCGGAACCATATTTTGGTGGCACTGACAAAATGGTACGTCTGGACAGCGAAGATAGTACCTACGTAGATGTCATCCATTCTAATGGAAACGGAAACCTAAATATGGGATTAGGAATTACTGAATCAATTGGCCACTCCGATTTCTTCCCCAACGGAGGAAAGGTGCAACCGGGATGCAAGGACATGCTAGGAACTATTGTCACCTCAATTATCGCCTTTATCACTTTTAACTTTGAAGGTCACAACAATTCCCTAAATTAAACACTTATGAGTTTTTATGATAAGAGATGATTTCCTGCGCAGTTGTGTTGCAAATAGTAATCAATCAATTTTAATGCAAAGTGTCTGTTCATGACAGTCAAGTACTTGCCAATAGAGAGATTAATTGTGATGTTTATGCATTAGCTAACAAGTTGGCTTGATTTTTTAACATTATATAGGAGCACTTGATCCATGGGCTTGCAGCCATTACCGTGCAGCCGTCTTTTTCGCCGAATCCATTACCAACGCTTGTCCTTTTGTTGCTCACCGATGCAACAGCTACAATGACTTTCAAAAGTAAGCTCAAACACGAGCAATAAAAAAATTACAGTTCAGTCAGATAAGAAAATTAAATATATGCGAGAATATGCGAGATATGTGAGAATTAATGTAAAAATGTTAAGTATTTATACTTATATCACATATTATTTTAACAAATCAGGGGCACCTGCTACTCCACTTGTTCACAAGATGGGCTTTGCCATTCATTAGGATTTGGATCCAAAAATTTCCGTACTGCTAGAGGAAATTATTATCTTCATACTGGGGAAGGACAAGATTCTAAATTCTGCCGTGAGAATCCTTAAAAAGCATTTATGTAGTGTTATTTAAGATATTTATTCAGAAAGAAACTAACTAATTTTTATCTAATAGTTCAAACTGCACGAATTGACACTCCTGTGGCTCCAAGTCAAGAAGCAACTACAGGAACTTTAACTATTTCCTTCAGACGTAATGATGGTACTAAATCAACTGCATTCACCCTTGTCGAGTAAGTATGAATATGGAAACAGGAAAACAATTTGATTGCTACAAAGGACACTTAAATTATCGAATATATGTTAGATATGGTTTAACTGAGTTCAATACTTGCTAAATAAGTTAATTTTTTCATCTTAGTGGAAAGATAACCGCTGGACAATTGCTAAATGGATGGGTTGAAGTACCCAGCAGTATTTTGGCAACACCAACTGAAAGATCCACCCTTGTAGTGCGTTACACTCGTAGCAGTCTTTTCCAATCGAAGACCCTTATTTTGGACAGAATCAACTTAAATGTCATTGATGAGGAACTAAACATCAGAACGTAAGTTTCTACTATATACTGTAATTTGTTTTCAAATGACAAAAAAAAATTTTTTGTCTTTAAGGTAGCTTTAAGCGTCATAATGACAAATTGCAATTTGACCACTAGTCTATAGCAATTTATAAGCAATTGTAACTGCAAGCAATAATATAGCTTGGATTTGTATGATTCTTTTAGACTTCAATACAGCGGAGTGACTCTAGATACTGGCGTTGACGTTCAAGTTTCTTAAATGTTCCTTTAACTACACACAGACAGAATACTATTTTGAATAAATCCAACTTGTTTATAATTAATGTACAAATCTAAACAACTTATACTCTCTAACTTCTTATTGGACAATAAATTTGCATATTGACGTAAACTTTCGGGTTTTAATAATAATAGTTTACTTGTGTTAAAAGCTATAATATAATACAATATTTATAAGTAATATAATACATAAAATACATACCTATTTATTTACAATTGTGAGATTAATCATAGGTAAGCAATTCAAAAAAACTTTCTATCCAACAAAACATGTTTAAGTATAGCTTCATACGTTTCATTTACCCTTCGAAGAAGAAGCTTATTTCGTACAATTTTGCACATTCTGTTTCTTTCAATAGAATTTTGAGCTGTACAAACCTTTCCCAAGTGCATCAGCATAGCCGTTACTTCATCCACCAAAGGAGGAAAAGCGACGCATACTCGTTCTAGGGCAGAAAGAGCAGGAATAAAGAATTCAGCGCGGTCCTCAGAAACGCAACCTAAATAAATAGTCATAATTCATATTAAGATTTTTGTTATTGAACGCAATTGCAACAGTTAAATTATTAAGATGGAAATTGAAACATAATTCAAAACAACGCACCCGAGATCATTGCCGTCATGCTTTGAATAGACATTCTTGCAATCTGATATGATTTTGGAAGAGAATACTGCATTGATAAATGGGAGATTAATTGAATGGCAAACACCTGTTTAAATCAAAAGAACATTATTGGTAGTGATATAAACATTTTCGTCACAATTTGTTAAGACTTAACTTTCAAAACCATGTCAGTTATATTTTCATTTACCTGTTTCTCCATTTCAGGCTGACTGAGTAGTTCGGGGATGAAATCGACACAAATGTGCATGGAAGGGATGCCTCGCACTGTGACAGGAAGTAATTCGAGAGGATAACCCTAAAAAAAATTTATGATTTTTATACCATATTTAGCTAATGTTGCTATATTTGTATAGTCATGTCAAAAGGAGACCTACTTGGAAATGAACTAGTTTCGCCAGAGTTGGATCCGTAATAAACATTTGGTGCAGAAATGAACAAATGAGACTCTGAATCTCTTTCAGACATAAATCACTTGCAACACCATCCTGCAAATAAATCGGGGTAAATGATTAGATATCTAGAATAATGTTTTTACAATGATGTAAAATCAAACCTTGTCGCTTTCAGTAGGTAAACACGCTTCTAGCAATATTTGTACCGCCGCACTGTCTTGAACAGCGACTAAAGCTATCTTTAATTCCTCTCGTTCAACATCAGTTTGAACTGCCAAACTAGGAGCTCCAGTAGAAGGATTTTCCTGTAACATAACACCAATGACAAGATTAGTACACTATTCAAAGGAATAATAATAGAAGAGTCAAAAAAGTTAGAGTACCTGAAGATGTTTGTTTAAATAATACTTGGAGGCTGCAAGCGAAGCAGCCAAAATATGCAACAAAATATTCAAAATGGGAGCACAACGAAAGACTTTCAAATCACATCGGAGTATTTGAAGAGGGTCAATAGTAAGCTCATCAGCATTTAAATGCAGAGACCCGTCAGGCAATAATGCATTACTGGTCATTTCCCAAAGATGTCGAGGAAACACATTATTGAGTTCATACCAAATGTCTCGAAATAAATCTAATCAAAAAGTACACAACTAATTAAACTGTATACAACTATATATTATAGCCCTTCAAAGAGTAGTAAGTCCCATACCTTGAATTTTCCTTGGCACAGTAGGCTGAATAACAGTTTTGATTTGGTCAACGATCTCCTTAGAATGAGACCATAACTTATGAGGAGAAAGCGTCTTACAGGTTTCTAATATTTTAATAGCATCAAAAGGACGCTCATTGCAGTCTGAAAAGGCTGAAATAAGTTTGGAGGAATTAAAGTTAGTGGGTCTGGTGTTTTTGGATTTTATATAATAATATTACTACTCTACCATACTATACTACGGTTCGTTATAAATATTATAATATCCGTAAATGTTGGTAGCTTTTATATCTTTTATTATTACTAAGCAAAAATTTCTTACCAGCTTTAAAACTCCCAGGAGGAATTTCAACATCGCAATTTGAAAAACTTTTGGATCTACTCTCTTCTCGTGAAAGGGTGGTACTGTCCTCCAGCCATTCATTTACGATACATAGTTGAGGAAAATGGGTTGTGAGAAGTTTTAATAAGCTTGGGAATAAACCTATTAAATATTATGACAATTAGGTTACAATTATTGATATGTAAAAAAGGAAAAAAAGTAGAAAACAAACCTCCACACTGGTGCTGACTTTTTTGAGCTTCTTGAAGCAAATATTTAATAGGTATTTGAGAGAATAGTTTCCCAGAATAGGATTTTGGTTTTTTCCCAGTTGGATTGCGATAATTTGCTAATCTGTTGTCTTCATACAGCAGTACGTAATAAAGAACAAGGAGTTGTGGAGCAAGATTTTTCCCCTGAAAACTTTTGTACACTTGAAGAACTTCTTCGTCAGATAATGGTTCATTAGTTAGCTCTAAAACCACTTTATTTCCGCCAACAGTACCAGTTCCAGGAATAAGAATTGACTGTGTATACACCTCCAGTAGAACAGGTAGTACAGGATGAATTGGCGACTTCGTGCTAAGTATTTGCCTACAACCAGCGAAGTCATTAATTTAACAATTATTATATTAAAAAATTATTAAAATGATAAAATTCTGAACTCATTTAATATAAGTAATATTTACCTATAAATCCAATCCTTAATGGGAACTCGATGTTTTGTAAACGCACGGGATTTAATTAGTTGATAAATACAATGAACTGGCAGAAAACCAGTAAGGTCAGCAGATAAGTTTGGCGTTACTGGAACCTTTACGGCATGAGCAGTGACGACCTTTTTCAGAGTGATATAATTAAATATATTAATATAAATCTATATTTAATAAACCCAAAAAATTATACAACCACGTTTGCATCATGGGCATACCTGTTCAGTAAAAATGTCTTGTGTGAACATCTGTTTGATTCGAGCCATGCTGTTCACTCGAATGGCAATCTTCATCCCCAATGTTGTGCATACTAATTCAGATATTGCGTTCAATTGATTGCTATGAAAATGAATCGCCATTAATAGAAGAATTTCCTCGAAAGATGAGTTTGTTCCGGCCGCACTAAAATGGTAATTAAATAAATAAAATAAACTAATTTTATAAATTGCAATGTGATAATTCCATGATCATTACAGCGTTATTATAAATCATAATATAACTAAGCTACCACTCTTTATGCTTATTACGAGTTATTATTTATTATAGTTAGTTTAGTTTATTATTATAACCTGATTGGATTGCTGTCTTTTATCAATGATTTTATCCATTCTATAACATTTTTTTCTAATTCTGTTGTTCCAACAAGAGACGGACAAGCTAATAATGTACACAGTCCTAATGTCACGTATCTACAGCCAGGGGCCGAATTAGGAGCTTTTAATGTTATTAAGCTGACCAATGAGTTTATTTCGTCATCGTGTAACCTAGTAAAAACCATTTCAATTTTAAAAACCATTATAAATAAATACTGTTTCATGAATTATGTACCTTTACATCCATAGTTCTTACTTACTTAAAGCCAGCTATTCCTTTCAGAGCGCAGGCTAATCGAAGAAGAGATGAAGCTTGAACAACATCAACTTCTAGTACTTCCTTATTTTGAGAATTTGACAGTATTTTTTCCAACAAAGAAAATATGGCACTTCGCATTTTCACTAACGAATTAGACGCATCAACTTTTCTCTATTGAAAGTGTTAAGTTGTTTTAAAGCATTATATTATGACATTATACAAATTTCTTGTACAGTGGCCAGATAAATAAGTACATACGGAATCGTAAACCACTGAATTGATTAATGCGAATTTCCTACCTTTTGTCCATTGCGAACGTACAAAGAAAACCAATTTCTAACTTGCTGGTCGTTACCAAGCAGGATTCCCGACAAAAATGGTATTAAGTTGGTCTTCATGTTGTCATCCTCTGAAAATATTCAGATAATATTACTACAAAACTTCAAATCCCTTTTGCATTATACTTAAATGCATACTATCTATAGCACTCCTTAGGCATAGTATCCGTGTTTGGATCGGACAATCAAAAATTACGCGACTTACCCAAACTTAAAAAAATAGTCAATGCAGGCATTCGGCACATTTCCACCTAATAAAAAAGATCTAACATGTAACATATAATTATCAATTTAATATTTAATATTCCATACAATTTATAACATACACAACGAGACCGAATCAGCAAGCTAAGTCTAGGATTCATTTTGCACAACATTTTTAAAGTTTCCAAGCGAATAAGCCCTCCCTCAGATTCCTCATCGCATTTGTCACCGTTAGATATTAGATGAAAGCAAACTATGGAACAATATATATGTCTGGCATTATTATACTTGGTTACATTTGATTGACATTACAGTGTAATGATTACACTACGTGACAATCTAATTACTTTACCCTCAGAAAATGTGTCCGGCATATTAGCAACAATTCTGCATACAATCCAAGGACCATGTTTGAAATGCAACATCGCTTCGCATATCTAGCAGATAAGTTTCTTGTTATAATGATATGCTAGAAGTCTAAGCTTTAACATATTAAATTATAGCTTAAGTTCTTACATCGCAAATTGACAGCAAATTCGGGAGCTCTACCATTGCAATGCAAATGGTGTCACAAACATCCTCTAAATATACCCAGTTGTCGAATAGGTCTGAAGACTTAGTGTAGTATTCTGTTCTAGGTTCATGCATCTAAACATAAAACAATACTGTAGTCACAGATAATATTTATATGTCAATGTTCCAAGAATTTTCATTTTCATACTAATATATTTTAATAATAATTATTTTGTTCCGTTCATATTTACTCCAGAATCAAAAGGCAAATACCTGTGATATGACGAACAATATTTCTGACATAACTAGGCGAAGACGGCGTGTTGCATCACAACGTTCAAACTCTAGAGCGAGTCCATGAGAGAGATTTTGGATGAGGACACTGTCTTGCTCTCGATTGCCTAATTTCTGCCTGAATATAGCAAGATAATCATAATAAATTGCGATGTAGTAAGCTATACAATTTAATGTTAATATATAGTACCGTTCGAGCATCACAACAGGCCCAGCATCACACCGTGGATCGGTTTAGAGCCAACTCGAGGTGGATGTGGTGCTGGTGCATAGCCTACTCAACCCACCACCACTTTTCAGTATCACACCTTTCAGTTATTTTTGCATGTACATTGTATGAGATTTTTCGCATGATAAACAAAAAAAGCCGTATAAATATACATCATGATCATGATTATAATATGGAAATGGAAGTTTATTAAAAATGATCATTTCATTATTATTATTTGGTGTGATACGGGGGGGCCTGAAAAGTGGTGGGTCGATTAGGCTATAAGCACCACATCCACCTCGAATGGGGTGACTGATTCACCCACGCTGTGATGCTGGGACGGTAATATTTATAATTTAAAAACTTCTATTGAAATTCAAAGATGTAATTTACCTCAACTGAAGCTCTTTCTTTACGTCTACTTCTAGAATTTGAAAATCAACGGACAAAAGAGCCACTAAATAATTTACAGGCTCCATGTCAGACAGAGAAACCAAAATAGTTTGTCGGAAGTGAGAAGGATGTTTTAAAGCATCTCCAGCTTGGATTAGGCTTGATCGGGCCAAAATTGGCAAAAAAGGTCTTAGGTCATCAGAAGTGAAATTCTTCAGGTCGTCCACAGCCCCAGCTTCAATGCATTGGAACACTTCGGGGTTAACCGGATCCGGCAACATGATTCCTTAACATACATTTGCAAAATAATATTAAATTATTCATAGAATTCTGCTAACACCAAATCAAATCCGACCAATAAAATATTATCAAATCTAATTACCAATTTTAACAACTGTTTAGTTTTTCTGTTGAAGACAAAATTAAATAAATACCTTACCTCTAAAAATTAGATGACTAAAAGATTGCAACTGCTGATACTACTCCATGAATATTGAATGGGTGACAAAATTTAATGACAATGACATAATCAGTTCAGTTTTAAGTACATACAGTTTGATTGAACACAAAAAACGTGCAAACAAATTTATGTGCAAAAAACAAGTAAAGACAAACAGTAATGTTCACAAAATAGTCAAAAATAGCGGCTGCCGTATCGTTGAATAGTTGCTCTGCACTTCTAGTCCAAAAGCCGGATTCGAGAAAGACTGATTGGAAAGGATTTTGAATTTCGTTTCTTGTTATAGGCCTGCGTATTGATCAACAGTTCGCCATACTGTGTCACATACCCACATTGCGGCCACACTCGTTTTGGATTCGGCAAGCTTTTTACATCTTCATATTTCATTGAATTTTAGCGAAATTGTGTTTTTAAAAGCCAAATTTCAAGATGTTGATGCCTAAAGCCAATCGTAAGAAGATCTACGAGCAATTATTCAATGAAGGAGTAATGGTAGCAAAGAAAGACTTTCACGCACCTCAGCATCCTGAGTTGGACGGAATTCCTAATCTTCATGTCATCAAAGCCTTACAGGTAAAAATTTATTAAAAAAGAATTTCTAAATTTTTATTTTTACTTCATTTATTTACAGTCATGTCTATTAGATTGTTGTTTTCTGATTTATTGATATGCTTTATTTAATTATTAACATGCTACACTACAGTGTTTTGTCTAGGCCTAGGGTTATCGAGTATGTAGCTGTACCTTCGCATATAAAATTACGTTTTGACTTTATTCTTATCGAGACAATGACTAAAGATATAGCTTTCAGCTTTTTAAAATAAAATTTGGAAGGCCTTTTGATAAATAACCATGATAATAAATTTACGTGATTATATTGTATCAATTTTACTATTTTAGATCCCAAAGAAAATGTATAACATTGTTTCGCCCTTTCCCTTTCGTTCCTTGTTATACCTGTTTTAAATCTTTCTTCAATAGTATTTATATTATTGTACGTAATATTTTGTGATGTTTTATTTATGTTAAATGGGATTAAGATCAATACAGTAAGAAGTAAGATTTCTAAAGATTTCACAAACCGAAGTCCGAACTTATAAATTTAAGTTTTTAAGAACCCGTTTAAAAATCTCGGTATAGAATCGTTAAGCAATATTTATTACTCAGACTAAGCATTTGCTTAGTCTGAATTTAAGTATTGCAGATCATTTTTTGTTGGTAAAAGGCTATATATTTAATGAATGGATTAATAATTCATATAATAACCCACATATGATTTTGATTGAATGGATGAATAATATTATGTGTAAAAGTTTCTCAAACATATTGTAATTGAATTTTTATTTATATTTCAGTCCCTTAAATCTCGTGGATACGTTTCAGAACAATTTGCGTGGAGACATTATTACTGGTATCTTAAAAACGAAGGAATCCAATATTTGAGAGAATATTTGCATCTTCCTGCCGAGGTTCGTATTTTATCCTTACTAGCTTTTTTATTTTGTGCTATTGGGTGTTAGCATATGTACTAGTAAGCACAAAAATATTATTTATTATAGCTTTTTCATGATTGATTGATTGACAGGTGTTTGTATTTTTGAAGTAACAAAATGATGTATTGAAAGCGTCAAATCTTTAAAAGCCACTTTTAATCTTATGAAAAGTGGCTAATTATATTTAATTTTTCTGCTATATGAGGATTGAGATTTAGGATATCAAACACTACTAATATTAATACAGGTATATTAATATATTATATATTAAAAATGACACCCTGTGTTGCAACTTTCCCTGAGGAGAAAATATTCTCACCTCAGATGTGATGTGACACTTTTTATAACTAATAACTACCTAAATGGAAAATATGATAGCAGATTCTAAATCGATAAAAACATTTATGTAATTGTAAGGTATCCTAAATCAATCCACTATGTCACTCAAATTTGTAACATTTTATAAGACTTTCATGATTATGTTTTGGCAGTTCTAGTACAGTCTTGATCTTATTTACAATTTACAATTAATGTGCACGCAAAAAAGTTAAAATGAATTTAACGTTGTCTAATCTAAAAATAAGACTGAAATGTGCGTCAAATGTTTTTTTGACAATAACCTATTTCCTCGTTTATGGGTTGTTGGTAGATTGTTCCAGCTACTCTCCATCGGCAGCAAAGAACAGAAACTGCTCGACCAAGAGCGGCTGGACCTCGTGGTGAAGGCAAAGGGGGAGAAGATCGTTCTAGTTATAGACGAGGTGGAGACGGAGACAAAAAAGCAGAGGCTGGTGCTGGTGGAGCACCCGTTGAATTCGTAAGCTTATCTATTATGGTTTATATTGTTTTACAGCAAGTGCAGTAGGATTGACATTTCCATTTGTCTGTTTTTTTAGCGAGGAGGTTTTGGACGTGGACAACGTGGACCCCCTCCTCCTGCTACAGAATGATTATAAAATACTAAAATTCATGGAATATTTTATTTCGCGTATGAAATAAACATGTGTCTTTAACAGAAAATTATCTTCAGGACAAACCTAGTTTTTAATATTATTTGGTAATAGAGTATGATTATGATGATTCCTTCCATATACAAGAAAGAAACTCGTAAAATTGGGAAGATTTCGTATCGCGGTAAATGAGTTTATGAAGACCATACCCAAACCCAATAAACGTTTTCATCTGGCATTTTTAGATTCATCATTCATTATCGCCATTATCATAATATCATGAGAATATTTCGAGTCTTGGAACTTAAAAACGTTTCTGACAGTTAGTAGTTATTTTTAGTAATTATGTTTGCGTATCTTCATTGGATCCATTTATATCGTTGTCTTGAAAAATAATGTTACAATACCCTGCTTCAATATCTGGGTATTTTACTGCAACTCTCAGAGAACAGTATTTAAAAATGTTATTTTTTGATATTCCGAAACTTGCAGAACTGCATAATATTTTAAAACCTCATAGTCATCAATCATCACTAAAAATCACTAGATAATTTTATTAAAAATCACTCATCATCTCATTTACATGCTGTGAAGGAACGTGGAACATTATAACGAAAACCAAAGTACAAATAGATAACCTTTCCGCGCGGTAAATTTATTTAGTCATGGCGCGTAGTCTGAGAGAATTGTAAACTGTAAACGGATTACGGAATAGTTAGTTGGATAGGAAATGTTTTTATTTTGTTGTTTTTGACTGGTGATTGTGACTGGGTTTGATTGACGCTGGTGCTGGTGGCTGCTTTCACTGATAACTAACTGCCTGATTGTGACATGTTTTCGGTGATTTTAAATCCCATCGTTGTATAAGTCAAAAGGTGAGTTCTAAGTTTGAAGCAGTAAATAAATTAAAAATTTAGTGTCGGGATGTACTGATGTAGTCTAGAGTCTAGATTTCCAGACCAATTGTTGTTGATGCCATTATTGTTGATGCCATTTGCCATTATTGTTGATGATCCTTAAGTCTTATACGTATACATTATAAGGACCATTGTTGATTGTATTATTCTTTTACTTCACGATTTAAGCTTATTAGATGACACGTTTGTTTTGTCCTTAGGTTGTAATTGAATGCCAAGACAAATAACATACAAATATGGATACACCAAAATCATCAAAATCGGAAATCCAAGAGATGCGATACAGGATAAGTCAACTTGAACACCTGATGGTTACAAACAGTTTAGGGGTGTCAAATTCTTTTTCTCCCACTAACTCTTCGACACTGAGTCAGCACTCTTTAATTGAAAGAATAAGCCATTTGGAGGGGTTACTTGCTGCATCGGAGCTGGAAAATAAAAATCTGTGTAATGAGATACAGTTACTTATCGCTACGAAAAACAGGGACGAGGTAGAGTTTACTGAACGTATCAATGTTTGTCAGACTGAAATCAGCCACCTTAAGTACGATGTTCAATTACTAGAACTTAAGTATTCTAAAAGCAACAGCAAGATTGAAAGCATGAAAACATATATCAATAGTCTCCCGTCTAAAGAAGAATTAGAAGAAGCCAAAGAAACGATTGTTCAGTTAGAATCCGAAAGTCATTGTCTCAATAATGAAATCGACAGTTTGAAGGAAGATCTTGGTCGATTGCAAATGAAAATACTGGAAAAAGATAGCGACTATCAAAAGGCTGTGATAAGGTAAATGTAGCTACCTATACCTACTAATTGTATATGTATTATTTTAAATGTTTTTGCTTGCAAATCATGAAATCAATTCTAATAATAAATAAGTTGTGTTTGTAATTACTGTTTTGTTTAGGCTTAAAGAGCTAGAGCCGTTGGAAGAAGCACAGCAAGAATACTTAAATAAAAGTTGGAATGACCGTGTATGCGATTACTCCGACGAAAATGCAATCTCTCAATTATTAACTGTCCAAAAAGCACAGCTAATTCGGTGTGGCAAAGTAATTAGCTCTTTAAGAAACAAGGTAACTGGTACTGAAACTATCAGAGCTGATTTTGAAATGGAAATAGCTAACAAAAATACAGAAACGGATATTTTAAATCAGCACCTGCTAGCGTCGAAGTTGAAGACAGACAATTTAATGCAGAAAATCAAATTGCATGAGGAAGAGCGAAATCGTTTACAATGTGAATGTGAAAAATTGCGTTCTGACATGAATAGAAAAGATAATTTTCTAATTCGTCGCGACGAAGAAATGGAATACTTAATCCAATTAGCCACTGAAGTTGACGTATGTATGAATGATTTGAGTAAGCTAGTTGAATTAGGGGAGTGCATTGCCCATGGTGAAGAACCGTCAGTGGAGACATTAATTGGAATTCCTAATCAGATGCAGTTAAGTATGATGCTTGATAATGATAAAGAACCTGATAATGAGCATTGTAAAGTGAGTACCTCATTCGGTGCTAGTGCAAAAATCAAAAATTCAGGGAGTGAGGAACCTTATAGCAATCCACATATAAACACAAATGTTGGAGACGAAGATCCCGAGTGGATTCTAGAACGCTTAAAAAATGTCAGAGATATGAGGAAATCTATCGAAAAGCTGAGAAATAAATTAGTAGATTTGTATACTGACATTTTGGAAGGAAGTACAGATACGTGCAACGTGCAATAGAAATAGAAACTCAAAACGGTTGTCTGACTCTCTTTCATAAGGCTGTAGGTAAAATTCCGTTTATTTTCTTACAGATTAATTTTCAGCTTGTAATTACAAGGGTTCGACAGTTGGCAAGTATGTATGATTTTACATTACATTCATTACAGGTACGATTTCAAAGTCGACGACCGCCATAGTAAGCATGAAAACTGACTTGGCCTCATTAACCAGGAATAATTATTAATTATTTGTTCCCTAAAATAAATGATAATATTATAAAGTCTTTTTCATACGACGTCGTGTCATATTGACTCATGCATATAGTGTTAATGTGTACTATTTTGCCAATTTACGATTTTGGGAAAGATAATGCGAACTCTGCCTCTCCTTTTGTGGAACTAATACATTACATTTTGCATTATACCTCTTAGCCTTTAGTTATCAAAAGTCTAAACAGTAAACAGGCAGTATAGTTAGCTATTCATGAAAATTGATAAATTAAAACTGCAAATGTATACATATGCCACACTATCCTTTTTTTAGAAGTTTCCAAAGATCTACTACTATACTCACTCACTCAATACTCAATTCATTTTCAATTTGCAATGAAACATACCAAAGTTTGCATATATTTTATGTATAGTTATATAATAGATGTAAATAGATGTAAAATTAATGTTTTGATTAAATATTATGTTATTAAAGACGTTTGAAACTTATTTTGTTTACTAAATGTATTGAGGTATTAAGCGGACGGGACTTTTGTTCAGTAATAATAATTGTTTAGTTATATTTTGCTTTGGATATGTAATTTGAGTGTTTGTCTGTAAATGAGTGAAATGTTACGCATTTGATAAAAGAATGTAAGACAGTCCACGAACGATTGATTCTAAAGAGTTAAAAATAATTGTAACAATGCATAACTACGGTTAAAAAAGTGGTAAAAATGATACTATTGATACTGCTTTTGGCCGGGGTGGTGTCTTTTTTATCTTGCAAATGTTTCAGAATATTTATTTTTACGCTAAAAAAGTCGTGGCCCTTAACATAGTGTCAAATATTACGTGCTAATCGTACACGGTTATAAATAAATCACTGCTAAATTCACCTAAACTGTTTTATTACTTAGATATAATTTACGCTACGTAAATAAATATATCTTCTAAAAGTACACGAATAGCTGCTTGTGCACCCACTACTACTGCCCTGCCCGCTACCACTACCATTACTGCCAAGTCACGCATACGTGGAAATACCCCATGTTCTCAGGGGGGTCCTTCCCGAGTTTTCGGGCCCGAAAATCGGGTCTTTCAGGCCCTTCGGCCTGGACCCGTCCTACCCGCCCTTCGTTGGTCCTTCGATTCCAGACCCTCACCTTCCCTGACCTATCCAGCAGTATTTCCACGTGCCAAACTGCCAAACATCATTAAAGCACAGCACAATGCACAGCACACACACCTATGGGGTACATTGAGATGAGACATTTTATATTACACACATCACACATCTGTTATCTTAACGTATATGATGGCATTGTATATTGGTATATGTATGGTGCATGTATATTTATGGTGTAAATGAACTAGCAAATGCCAACAAGTACAAAAATCAAAGTAGGTAAAGGGGCTTTAAAATATAAAGTATTTTAATGTAAAAATAATTTTGGCGCATCTGGATTTCTTCAGTTATTTTTTTTGAATGAAGTTAGTAATTGAGCAGCGTTGATTATGATTGATACTATGACTATGACCTAGGAAATTAAGTCTGTTATTGTATGATTGTATGTAATGTAAAAGTAATAAGAGATTAAAAGGACGCAATAATACAAGGGACATTATTCATTATAACATTTATCATTTAGCAAACGAGTAGTAATGTAACATGTGTGTATTGTTGATTCATAGCTATGTTAAGATATGGTAATGCATGTAATGTAAATGTATCATGCATATGGCATAATAATATGTGTTTTAAAATGTAACGTGTGAAACAATTTATATTATGAGAGGGTTGTTAATTTTGATTTTTTAATAATGCAGGCTACCTTACCGACCAACGTAAACGACGTGCTTGTCATAATTATATTGACGCAAAGTAAGATCCTTCAGACACTTCAGTTCACGCATGTAAGTATTAAGCATATAGATTGGTATTCGTAGTTTTAAAGTTATATTTTTATAGATAGAGATAATAAATCCAATCAACATTGTAATCAATGTAATTAGGTTATTTGTGGTGTGTGGTATGTTTTATCGAAAGTAGCTGTGTTTGGCTCTCATAAATGCACAGCTTTATAGCTTGTGACTTATATCAAGTTGTATCCTATCCTATAGCTTGGCTTGTGACTTTACACAAAGATTCTATTTTATGCTCTTGCCGGACTTGCACTCTAAATAACAGTACAAGAAAGGACTGGCACATTCAGTGCAAGTGCAAAGTAGAAACAAAAGGTATAAAATAGATACTCATATACTGTGCAAATACCGTGTTACGACATTGGACAAATGTATTACATAATCTACCTATTTTTATATACTAAAGCAAACGATACGTAACAAAGTAACTGTAACGAAAACAATACCTCCAGTACCCAAGTACTTGTTTTCGTTAGTATTTATCTGACTTTACGCAAGTGCATAGGAAAGCTTCGTCACCCGCAAAAGTGCAAACTTACGCAATTTATACAGAGTATTGAAAGAAGAGAACGATCTATATCTCAAGTCAAGTGAATAATAAATTGTCAATGATTATATAAATTAAAATGAAATCATTAGGTAGTGGTAGTGTAGTACTAGCAATAGCAATACTGGATAATTCATGTTTGTATGTGATTATAAGTAAATAGCAAATGACAACTAAAAATTGTTTTTTGCAGGCAGTTATCAGGATCGGCAATTCGGAAATGTTATGACATCGTTGTGATACATTTGCTGTATCGGTGTGTCACCAGTCACCACCAATAATATAGTGATCCTGCCATATAATTGATAATTGCTGCTAATGTTTTGTTTAATGTAGGTATTTTGTAAAATATTATGTTTAATTGACACTAGTCTAAGCACTGGTTTCTCCACCTCCCTTTCTTGTGTTCTACTAATGTCAAATATCTTTTTGGTTTAATGTAATAGTGACATGACACGAACGGGACCTTGCTGTTGAATGGTGACATTTTAAAAGGTATGTTTAAAAGATAGCATTAACGTAATGGTGTACATTTACATTTAAAACCCTTGTGACTGTATGCCACAGAAGGGGATGTTGCTGAGGATTTAGCTTAAATTATAGGTTAAATGCAAATCGGGATTTTATGCAAAATTCTAACTTTTTTTAATTAAAATTGACTCTCCTCCTACATTTCTTAACCTACAGACAAGTGTGACACATACATGGAACAACGGCGAAACGTTTCTCTACAAAATTATGAGAGGATTTCCTCATCTACCTTCCCGATTTTGAGTTATCGAGATTTATAGCGTAAAACGTTCATATCTTGGAAACTAAAAGGTAGATCAGAAAATACTCTTATAACTTTGTAGAGAATCTTTTCACCGTTCCATGTATGTAAAAACAACTTTACTAGTACATACCTCCTGCTGAGCGTTAATGAGTTTTTATTCTAATTGGGTTCAATTTCTAAGAAAAGGACATGAATCATGCATCCAGCTGCATAGATAATTAAGTTGAACTCTTTTCTATCGGACCCGAAAGTCAAGTGAAGTTAACTGACTAACGAAAATGCACTACACAATCTCAAAAATTATTATGGATACATTCAGAGGAGATACGGACGGGCTAACTGTATGTATTAATGCATAATTTTATCGTATTTTTACCGTATTTATCGGTATAGTACCCCATATCACAATAGTACCCCATCTGGGGTATTATTGCGATTTTTCTTCTAAAAAAGGTAGCATCCAAACAATAATT
>JABASH010002498.1:0-19879 GCA_019776445.1 Tomocerus maximus | reverse complement strand
TGTTGCCGCTGAGGAAACCACTGTTGCCGCTGAGGAAACCACTGTTGCCGCTGAGGAAACCACTGTTGCCGCTGAGGAAACCACTGTTGCCGCTGAGGAATCCACTGTAGCTGCCGAGGAAACCACTGTTGCCCACGAGGAATCCACTGTCGCCGCTGAGGAAATGACCGTTGCACCAAATGAAACGACAGTTGTACCAGAGCAAACGACCGTTGTGCCAGTGGAAACGACCGTTGTGCCAGAGGAAACGACCGTTGTACCAGATGGAACGACTGCTGCGGTCGAGGACACAACCCTTACCGTTGAGAAAACTACTGCCGCTGCGGAAGAAACAACTGTAGCTGCCGAGGAAAACACTGTTGCCCACGAGGAGTCCACTGTCGCCGCTGAGGACACAACCGCAGCTGTCGAGGAAACAACTGTTGTGCCCGAGGATACCACTGTTGCCGCTGAAGAAACCACTGTTGCCCACGAGGAATCCACTGTTGCCGCAGAGGAAACGACTGTTGCCGCAGAGGAAACGACTGTTGCCGCAGAGGAAACGACTGTTGCCGCAGAGGAAACGACTGTTGCCGCAGAGGAAACGACTGTTGCCGCTGAAGAAACGACTGTTGCCGCAGAGGAAACGACTGCTACTGCTGAAGAAACAACTATTGCTTTTGAAGAAACCACTGTAGCTGCGGAAGAAACAACTGCCGCAGCTGAAGAAACAACTGCCATTGCTGAAGAAACTACTGTAGCTGCTGAGAAAACAACTGCCGCAGCTGAAGAAACAACTGCCGCTGCTGAAGAAACACTCCTATAGGCTATTAAGGACGGAAAACTACACTACATAGTGTAAACTTAACGTTCGACGAAAGCAAATCCTATTTATTGGAAGATACATAGCTTTCACGTCCTGAGTTTCGTGTCTATTTTAACTGTATCGTTAATATACAGTTATATATTTATTTATCGTATACCTATTGTTTGCAGTCGCACACAGACTGCGTCACAAACCTACTCCAAAGTTGACCGTTGGTGTAAAACACAAGAGTAGGTATTAGAGCAGTATTTATACTCTACTCTAGTATTATTACACCAAATTACACCAACCGTCACTTTAGAGTAGGGTTGTGACGCAGTCTGGTCGCACAGATAAAACTGATGCGGAGAATACATTTTGTTTTGAGTTCTAAATTAAATACTATAATATACTTATAATAGCAATACTTATGCTGTGATGAATTTTATGCAATTCTCGTTTATTGCTTTGTCACTTTATTCTTGTCTCATGCTTCGTTATCGTTATCGTGGCTTAGCTTTTTGTCCCGCATTCAAAACCCAACTCTGTAGTCTGTAGTACAGGTAGTACCAATATAAGTTTTTTATCCTGTCCACAGACTTTGACAACCGTATAGGTTTCGACAGACTATATTCTATAATTATGATTATGACTATCTACTATAGTCCATTAGTCCAGTCCAGTCCCAGTTCGTCCATAGTCCATGGCATATTATGGTGTCCCGTTATGTTCTTATGTTATCCACTACTATTCCAGTATTGTGAAATAAATGCACATCAAATAGTTTGTTACTCACCAAACCAACATGGATTCGACTGATTTTTCTAATAGATTCCTAGAAATAGACCTCAACGGAAACTTTCAAATGTGTAATTATCCGAAATTATCAGGATCTATTCTCGGGATCTTTCATTCCCAAATGAAATCCCCGTTTCTGGCAAATATCAGACAAGAGACAAACTTTTCAGAAAAGAAACGGCAACACCCGGGGGCGAAGAGGACAGCGGTAGAATGTATTAGTTTGAATGTTCCATTTCTTCGAGACTTCTAGTGAAACTGGATAAAAGATTTCGCCACTGGATTCACTGATTCACTGGTGGACGGACGGTTACTCATTGTCAATTACCATTGCAAAACATATGATAATCTGCCAGTCTTCTGAACTCTTTTGTTGTGCTGTAAAATAAGTTTCCGTTTTGTTGTCATTCTGATCTATTTCCATTATTTTTCAAAATATAAAAGGTCGAAAGCAACATAGATATTATAGTATAGTATAGAGTATAGAAGACAGACGTCGGTTTTTAAAATTTCTATCTTTAAAAAAGCTTACCATTAACCAGCCACTGACTGCTATTATACCGCACAGCACTATTTGGGAAAACTTGATTGAACAATAATTTTATTATGCTGCTAAAATTGTGTTCATCCTGTTCCCAAAGGCTCTTATGTAATTCAGTGAGGGATTGTGGTTCAAATTTCAGGAATACTCGCCAGATATTTAATAGAAGTTTTAATGTTTCGGAAACCAAATGGTCAAAGCCGACTGTATTAGAAAATAATTTAATTCACCAAACAAGACCTTTTGTCAGTTACTTATTGCAAACAAAACCAGTTTCTTTGACCCTCTACAATTCCCAAAGATGTTTGAGGACATCATCTTCGAAAAATGCTCTTCCGCCGCTTTTGGTGGTCGTTCTGGGAAGATTGGCAAAATTCGGGGCTGTTTTCGCGGGTAGATTTGCTCGTCGTTGGTGGTTCAAGCTTCCACAAGAAAGAAAAACAGAATTGACTGGACGTGCACGAAAATATCGAAATATTTTATGGGGTAAAAATAAATATACATCAGTCGATTTTTTTAAATGCAGAAGTAGCCAAAAACAATTTAATAATTCACAATTTAACTAATTTTTATATTCTTACGGAACAGGTATACTAGGAGGAATTAGCTTTGGGGCGTATGTCTATTATGATACGCATATACAAGAGACTCCTATTACTAACAGAAAACGATTTCTAGCCTTTAATGATGAACAATTCAACGAAATAGCCAAACACCAACTGGACCTGGTATGTCCTGATAAATTTTTACTTTTTGCTAAATTCTATGTGAATCTAAAATATCTTGGACGTAAGTTAATTAAAGCTGGGACTACAATGAGACGTCTTTTACTAAATTATTATATTTAGAATAGATTTTACAAGTTTTTCATAATTTTCAGATTTTTTTTTGTATTTTGCATTTTAGTTGTTGGAAGAACATAAAAATGAAATTATTCCTGCGAACGTAAAACAGCCCGTTTACCAAAGAGTTGTAAGAGTGGCCCAAAGGTTACTTCACTCCAATTTAGATTTGGGTCAAATCCATAATAAAGAGTGGACGATCACAGTAGTGAAAGATGACGGCGTTTTAAACGCCTTTGTGCTTCCGGTAAGCTTTATCTTTTCAGCTCCTCGGTATACGTAATTATATTTGTACATTACCTTCATAATTAGCTTGAATTCCTTGAAATGTCCCTTTAAAATATTATTACTATGCTGTACTGCAAATGGTAACTTGTATTTATTTGCAGTGTGGTAGTATTTTTGTATTCAGTGGACTTCTGAAATTATGTGAAACTGACGATCAGCTTGGAATAATATTGGGTCACGAAATGGCTCACGCTGTTTTAGGTCATGGGGTATGTGATTTAATTATTTTGCACATTTTATGAATGATTATTAAATGTAGTTACGTAGTTTTACACTGCAATATTTTCTAAAAACAGTCAGAGCAAGCAAGTTTTCTTCATATGATGGATCTACTTTTTATTATACCTTTGGCTGCCCTATGGGCCTTTCTACCAACGGATGTCATTGCAACGATTTCTCATTTGTTGGTAAAAAATATGACTGATTTGCTAGTCTCTTTGCCTTACAATCGTTCTCTGGAGACCGAAGCGGATGAAGTTGGACTCATTCTGGCTGCCAAAGTGAGATCATAAATTATCAATGACTTTAATGATAAGTTTTCCGAGTAACTCTTTGCATACGTCGAAATTGAAACTAATATAATTTTCACAGGCTTGCTTTGATGTGAGAGAGGCACCTGTAGTTTGGGCGAAAATGGGGTCATGGAGTCAAATGGAAGGTCACCCTGATATTGAATGGATGTCTACTCATCCCAGTAATGAGAGTCGGCAAGCCCAACTTGAGGAATTGGTCCCCAAAGCTATCCAGACCAGAGACTCGTGCAAGGTAACTAATTTTTGTTTGTTTCTAAAGTGCTAGTTAATCTAGCATATAGTTTAACAATAATTTTATTGTTGCAGTGCCCGAAATTGCCATTTTTAGACCCAAGAATTCAAATAGAAATGATAAAGAAGCAGACTGTGAATGCAATGGAGCAGAAGCAGAGATCTGAGCTTCTGATTCCTTTAAAAATATAGTTTACCTGCCATAAATGTATGTAGGATGTTTAACAGATTTATTTGTAGATATATGGTATAATGAGAAAATATGTATAAATATAACTTTATAACAGACAACAACAATTAGATATAAATGTTTAGCATTTCATACAAATATGCTAAAAGCGGAGGAGTTCCATTATTTGTACGTGTGCATAGTGCATACAAATGAGATGTAATATACCAACCAGCAACAAAAATATAAAAATAAATATATATGTACACGAAATTCTTTAACAACAATTATTTGTATGTTATTCTAACTAAATACATTATGCTGTGACTTTAGTTCCTATATTTATCAATATATTATACAAATGCTATGTTTTTTTCAAAAGTAATTAGTTCATTGATAAAATCAGGAACTACCAACACGATTTAGTTGTAAACGAGTTAACTAAGTTATGTGAGGACAGTTGCATTTTCAGAAGACGTCGATTCTTTGCTTGTGCGATATTGAAATGGTCGAACTTTTATCTGATGTCGAGTTGCGATTATTTTTTCGACTGCTCTATCGGATTCTGAAGCATCTGCCTCATCATCTTCAATGGGACCTGTCAATTTTCTCCGTGGCGGAATGGTCGGTTCCTGAGGACGCATTTTGGGCCCGAAAAGTACCGACTCACTGTTGTAATTGTAACCCGGAGGGTAGCCCTGAGAAGGTCTTATGGGAGGATGCTCTGTGGTAGTTGTTAATCGAAAGCGTTTGATATCCCCTCCTAACTGCTGGTACTGGTAGGGTGGAATTCGGGGTGGAGGAGTTGGAGACGGTTGAGGTCGGGTTTGGGTAGGTGGTCTTCTCTTGTAAGCAGGAATCTTGGCAAATTCTGGAATGAAAAGGTTTTCTTCTTCGGAAGCAATTGCTTCATCGTCTTCGAACTCTTCCTTGAGAAAGTAAATCCTGCCAACATCTTCTGGTTCACTTGGATGGGTGTCAAAACCCGGCTCAACTGTATCTTCATGTTCTTCCGTAACCGGAATCAACTCACGCCCCGGGAGCTCCAGTTTTAAAACCGAAGGACTGTCCTCTGGCATTTCGTGGGATTCTTCCGAAGAACTGCTGCGACTCATACGAAATGAAAGAGAACGTTTTGAAATTCCTGATCGTCTTCTATTTCCAGATTTATTTCTCAAAATTCGGTATTTGCTTCTCCTGTTTTTATTTTTCTTTGTCTTTGTTCGCCCAGCCGTTTTCCTTCTCTTAGTAGATTTTTTTGTCGTGATCTCAATATCCCTCTCTGCACTCTTTGGTATAGTATCATCGATCTCTTCAGTTTGTGCCATGGTCATATTACTTGCTTCCTTGTCAAATTCATCCAGAATTTTAGCACTGGCTCCCGTCATTTCCAAGTCGTCATTTTCCATGATGTCTGCTAAAATCGAATTGTAACTCACAGGCAAGCCTGCTGTCTGGGCCATTAGAGTGATGTTATTTAGACTTTCAATAGCAAGCAAGGTATTTTTCAGATTTTGAAGATTTTCCTTTTTCTGTTCGACTCTAGTCAAATTTTCCACTTTATTTGTCACATCGACTGGAGCGGTTGTTGTTGTAGACTTCTCTTCTGACTGAATAATATAATATTCTCCATTATTTTTTTTCCTGATAGTGTTCACCATCGCCATTATCTGGTCCGCCTTGAATGGACAAGTATGGAATACGTATTGACAACTTTGGGCACTTTTTTCTCCAACTGTAGCTGCCACACGGTACTTACGACGGAAATCTCCTGTCTTCTAAAATTTCAAAATAAAATAATGCCTTGAACATGTTTTTAATTTTCAAAATAATTTTCAGTCCTGTTCCATTAGTACGATAGTTTAGAAAATTTACCTCTTCAATCCTGCGAAGTTGTCGTCCAACCCGATGGTAATCGACTGTTTCCGGAGAAAATTTCATACTCCGGGAAAAATCATCAAAGAACGGATCGTCTGCAAAAATATCGTCGATATTTTTATTTGGTTTCACTTCTTCCATTGTTTTGTACTCTGATTCATCTTGATAGTTCTGGGTGGGACTTCCGCGTTTTTTCAGGAAATTTGAAGATTTCTTCGGGAAGAAGGGTGGGTGGGATGCTGTATAGCGATTGTATTTTGGTCTCAGTTTCATCTTATCTTTCAAGATAAAGTAGTAGTCTGAGGGTTCATGGGTCTCTTCCAACAAATCCTCCAAAGCATCGTGTTCTAATTTCAAATTTTGTTTTTTCTTTCGGTTCTCCAGCCTTTCGTTCAGTTCGTCCTCTTCGTCAGGGCCTTCTTGCTCATCGTGTGTCTCATCTGAATCTGAATTATCGTCCTCCTCGCTATTTTCTGGGCTTCCTTCGTTAACCTTTTCCTCGTCGTTACCCACATCCACATCATCTCTAAAAAAGCAGAAAAACATTCTGGAATGAGACTTGTAGTTTTAAACCTGTAATCCTTGCAATTCATAATATTTTCATCGGACCGTGGTTAACAGTCTTAACAAAACTGCATCCGACCCAAGTAATTGGCAAAAAACCTATTGTGTTTGCTTAGTTTGCTGACGGCTTTTACTGTCCAACTATAAAAATGCCTTTAAGCAATGTGCTTTGTGTGGCATTGCATATACGGACGGCTACTTAGCTTTAAAATGTTTGTAATTGGCAATTACCTAAGTTGTAGTTTGGTGTAGATATAAGATATTTAGCTATGTTTGTTGTTCTGTTGTTAAGAGGTCATTTAAACTAGTTTCCAACAAAACAGTGCAGCTGCAGCGTTTGCAAATGCCTCAGTGCCAATGCGTAACGTTAGTGTACTTACTGCACTGTATGGATTGTTTGACACATAAGTACATTGTTAGTAAGTAGTAGGCACAGTGCTTTTATTCGTTTGATACTGAGTTTGGTTGCGGTTGTGCTATTTTGTACAATAGCAAAATCATTTTTAGGTAGGTAAGCACTTATTGAATTATTATTGCAAATCTCAACCAAGTCGTTTCGGAATATTTTCATCGTTATTTATGGCAAGTAAGTTTGATGTTTTATATTTTGAAACTATAAGATCTACGAAATGTAGATTTGTGATAGAGAAAAATATAAAAAGGTTTGATCTAGCTAGATATTATAAACCAAGTTGGTAAAACCGAATTAATTTATTGTAGCATTTAAGTACATAACTCCTCTGTGAAAAAGTATATATTTATGTACAATGTTTATAATGGTGACAGTGGTCCTATGTCACTGCCATAGTGTCCGACTTTGGATGCATAAGAATTGCACTTAAATGGTTTTGCCTACCATTAATCTTAACGAGAGTCTAGGTACTCAGATACGTGCTAGTGTACATGGCATGATAAAGTACATAACTTACCTAATTAGCTTGCTATAGATATATCAAGTATTTAAATTGATATTACAGATATACCAGATATACATGATTTGACTAGTAGAGTAGGTATGTAATGAACACTTGAATTACAAACGTAACGTAGAATGTAATTATTATTATGGTAGATAGGAATACTATGGTGCTACTCTGTGACATGGTTGACATTGGTAATGTTACTCTTTGGGTTCAGGATGCATTGCGTTGAATTAATTAGCGTGGAATAGAACTGGCAATAAACCTGTAGTATGTAGGTACTGAAAGTATTTCTATTTACATTTAAACCTGCAGCTCTACTACATTAGAGAAATAAGTTTAGCAATCGCAAGTACTGCAGACGTAACAAACTATACTGTCACGTATGTAATAATAACAATAAATAATATTGTCCGATGCAGCAAAAAGCAATTTGTTTAACCCTAAATATCAAGACTCGAAACCTGATGAGTGCTGCTGATGACACCTACTGCATTCATAATTATCATTCATAGATTACAGAACATTGCGGTAATGCAAGATGTTATGTGATGGTTATGTGGTGTTTTAATATTATAAGGATCAGCGGATCAGGATAGAGCAACTAAGTAAAGTAATTTCTGAAACGAGTGTATATCAGAAGTTCATGCTATACCGATAAAAATATTAACTTAAAACTTCTACTTTAAAGAATAAATATTTCTATCATCAGGTTCGAATGTCGAATGGTAATACAAAATCCGATTTTTGAGAAAAAATCTATGAAAAATTGTAGAGTGTATGAGGAATCTGCTAATGCATTAACATTTGTTTGAGAACTCCATCCATATCCATATGAACCCCTCCTTAAGAATCGGACTGGTTCAATGTCCCAGTTTAAACACAGTGTAGTAAATTGTAGATTATGAAAGGTCGCTATTTTAGTAAAAGAGCCAATTTTACCATTTCTAAAGTCACTCCCATTCTTTAGAGGTAAAATGCTTGCCGTAATTATTATGCACAGTATTATGATATACAAAGTAAAAAAATTGAAATTACGTACAAAACTTGAACATTTTGTGCGCTCAATTCACAAAACACTTTGGGTAGACAATTCAAAGGATCCATTTGGCCCAACTGTTTGAGAACTTTATCCCGAAAATCAATTTCCGCCTGGGTTGCCGAAACTGCCAACGCCGAGGCTGTCGCCGGGACGGTCGCTGTCGAGATCGCGGAAGCAGCCGCGGCGGGAGAGCTTTCCCGATTCTTAGATGGACTAAGTATTGTTTGTTGTCCATTATTCAGACCTGTAAAATAGAAATAAATTTATAAATAATTGGTAATTATAATAATGATATTATGTGAGAACACTGACCTTGCATCAACATTAGGAATGTCCCAAGTGTCATTTTGCCCATGAGGAATCCTCCCATGAAAGAAGTGAGCATTGTAGCAGTCAAGACAGTTGAGGACACAAAAGGAGCAGAAATAAACAAGACACAGCACCCCATCCGGAAAATCCGTGATGGCCGCATTTTAAATCCTGGTGGTGTTCACAATTTAATGTTTTCAAGATGAATTAATGAAGAAGAATGTCATTCATAGTGTCAAACAGATTTCGGAAAAGAATTGCACTGAAAAACTGAAACTCTGTGGCCGATGAAGTTGTAAAAGTGTTTGTTAGAGTCTGAAAAAGATTTTGAGGTAAGTCTGTTTTGCAGAGAGATGTATGTTCTAATGAATGAATTGGTTTGGGTTAGAGTTCTTGAAGTTACCTGATTAGCTGTTGTAAAAATTGTAAGTCAGGTTAGTAAGTGAGATGAGACGAGACAGATTGATACGTATATGTTGCAGCAGAAGTGAGTTGGATGTGGATTGGCCACTTGTTCTTTAACAACTAATTTTTTTGACTTGCAGAAAGGCAACAAACCGTTGGGTTTCTGTTCATCATGTCCTTCGTGAGTTAACTATTAAACTATTAGACTTTGCTATGTATGTCTATCTTGAAGAGATTTCTTCCTCAATAACTCACTACACTTTGCAAGTGCAAAGAAAACTGATGAGATCAAGTTAATAATTGCCTGTGGTTTTGATTTATACGATCGCTCTGATTCTGATCTCCTCTGAGAGTGAGTGATTGATGTTTCTCTTGCATGTTCATTGTCAATGTGGAACGAGTTTTCAAGATTCTGCTAAATTATTGCTAAAGAGATCTGATGCAGAACACATATTATATATTATCCTATTGTTTGTACTAATTAACCAATCGCTAAAATCCCTTTTTCTGAAATCACCAACAGGTACACGGACAGAGCACAATTGTCAGGACCTACAATAAAGTAGAATTAGATGGGCGTAGAATTGGGATACCATGATACACATCAGTCTGCTCTGTAAAATAAATCGACTAAGTCAGTAAGTGACCTTTTGACCACTTAACAACCGTCCCCATCATCTTTTATTTTCCATTTCGCTTTCACTGAAAACATAATGCTCATTATGCCAATGATCTCTAGTTACGTGTGGACGTGCATCCAAATAATAATATTACACTTAATAACTACTATTGACTAACTATCCTTTCTTTCAGCAAAATGAAAACACATCTCTTCCACTTTTTCAATTTTCTGTACAATTTCCATTCAGGCCTCTCTTTTATTACATCTTATTAGATTAGATGATCTCTCTTAGTTAATTGTCCACAAAATATAATATCACTCGTTTTTAAGCATCACAGCCCAGCTAAATTGTAATTACAATCGTTACAACTTCTTTATTACTAAATTACTCGATACTTTACTTTACTACTTTATTACCTGTTTTCCAACTTCCATCATTTGTTGTAATGGCCCCAATTTATTTACTTAATGATCGACAGAAAATCCAATTTATTGTACAGATTTAATTAAAGAATTAATTACACAGCTTCATTCGATGTGTCTGCAATTTAATCCAATCTATCTATTTGATTTCGTGCTTTTTGAGTTGGGAATTAACTTTTAGTATTTATTTTTTTCAAATATTTTACCATAAAATCCTTTTTGTCCATGCTTTGGATACAATTTGTTATACATGTAGAATATAAATCTAAAGATACTTAAATAAATGCACTTTGGGAAACTGTATCATCTTCAACACATTTTCTTCTGATTTTAATTCGAGAGATGCCAAATAATTTGCCGAACGAATTACATGGTAGTTGATATTATTTACTTCTCCAAAATAATTCATTTGGGAAACATCGATAAATATTTTCATTAATTTATTGTCCCAAAATACATAATTCCATTCGTATTTATAATTATTATACATCTAGTAACAAAATTAACAAAATAATGATAATGCAATGGATTGCCTTGTATATCCATCAATTAATTTGTAAATGTATCCGCAATTTGAAGATTTACATAATTAGGACGTAGTACGTTAAAAATTGAAAATAAGTTTCTGAAATAGATTATTGCTATTGAAAAGTTGTACTGGAGCAGAAGTATTTTGATAGATAAATAAATTCAAGTGAATTGTATTGAGGGATGCTGTTTAAGAATCCTGAGAAATCTCTTGCTGATGACGGCGGGCGGTGGTTTGGGTGTTGTTGTCGATGGGTTAGGTTTGAAAACTTTGGAATATTTAAGAAAGTCTTGTGTGAGAGGAGTGCGTTGTGGGGTGACAGACACGGGTATGGGGTTTGGTCTTTTCCTCCGAATCGGTTGTGGAGTTGGAGGAAAATGTCCGAAAGGACGATGCATCCATGGCGGGGGCGGTGGTCCAAAATGATGATGCGGCGGTGGTCCTCGTGGAGGAGGTCCGTCTGGATGCATTCCATCTTCATCCCGTTCCTGTTCATCATGATACATTTGATTTTGGAAGTGGAATGGCGGCGGGGGCGGTGGGGGTGGCGGCGGCTCTCGTTCTCTGATTCGATTTTGTCTGCGTATCTTTCGGCGTGTTTCCCTTTCAGCCGAAGTGAGATAGAAGGGATTCTCTTGAATTAGTTCCTCCTCAGGCATTTCCTCACCCTCGGTGTCATGTGTTTCCGGCTCGATAAAATTGTTTCCCATGGGTCCCTGCTCCTCCTCTGCTGAAGGCTCTGGGAGGAAGTTTTCCTCTGAGCTACTCGTACTTGCACTATTCTCACGGCTATCCGACCTGTCCCAATTAGTCGGGTATTTTTATCACATTTGTCTTTTTACTATCTCTGTGCATTGGAATGAATGAACTGAAGAGACCTTTGTTTTATTGTTGGTTTACTTTACAATGGTCTTCAGCACACAAACTGCCTTCCCTACTCTCCCTATCTACACTACTTGTCCCAGTAACCTCAACCACTTAATTTCCTCCACAGCCAATAGCCACATGACATGCACACACATTTTTACTGCATTTTTTCGCAGTAAAATCCTTTAACTTGCAACTTCGATAACGATAGCACGATATCGTGTGTAATGTAGTAACATTCTACGGTTTACTCTACTATAAGTTGCCGTATGCAGTCAAGACAAGTTTTACACGTTCGTTTTCAGGACTGTTTATTTATTCCTATTTCTACCAATGAATTACAATTTTTGATATTATTCTTCAGAATTAATTATTTGACGGACATCGCATGAATATGAATATGCATCCTCATCCGTTACAGATATTTCCCTAATTTCCTAGTGTTATTGTTTCGTCCAATTATGCGCATTCTTCAATGCGATTTAAAAATATGCATTTGAATCCATGAAAAATGCTGAGGTGTCCTTTGTGCTTATAGCATGACGAGACAAAGTTTGCTAATTATTGATGAATTATTAATGATAGAGCAGACTAGACGGATTCTTGCACCTATTCATGTAACGTTTATGCTTATGACTATGTCTGTCGTGCTACGGAATAATTTAATTCGAACAAAAATGCTCTTTGTTTATACTTTCGCTGTACTTTCCTATGTTTTTTCATGAAATCTATAAAACAGTCCAGCCCTGTAATTTGTTTAGACAGAGAAAGTCATTCTTCAAAGCAAAAGTGCATTAATAAACATTAGCTCTCCTGTACTTAATTATCTCATTTTATTCTAGCCTCGTTCTCCCCTCATGCAAAAGTTTCTTTGATATTATGCGATGCCCGATCCTAGCTAAAATTAAGTATCTACTAATGTAAAAGTTGCAAAAATTTTGGCTTACTTCAGAACTGAATCTGCTGGAACTTTACATGTGTTGTCAGTTTCGCAGTCGAGATCCGGCCAGAGTTGACGAACTAATCGACGGACTTTAGATTCGCTATCTGTCAGGATATCATTGTCTGCCTCTCTCGCTCTAGCCATGGCCATTGGAGAAATATCTTCTGGCTGCTCTCCCCTTACCTCAGGAACAAATGGCACAGCTATAATGGCATCATTTTGCAATTAATTAGCTATTTCAAGGTTATTTTTACAATTACTTAGAAGTAAACAAAAAAATATTTTCAAGACTAAAATACAATCTGCAGAATTCGTTTTAAAAATGTTATCGTTCTGTCACTGATGGTGTATTTTACAGTGCAAGGTTGAAAATTCGGATGTACAACTTACATTTACCAGCCCTCATGGTTCTGATGATTCCTGGCAATCCGCCATCAATGACTGACTTTGCAAGATAGAAAAACATTCCTGTGAGATATTGGGCTGAAGCTTCACTGTACACAGTCAGAAATACCAGGATAAATATTCCAACTCCATAAATCTTCAAGAAATTCATTTTCTTCACAACTAAAAATAGTTTAAAGGTTGCCGAATAAAAACTATATTCTCTTGGCCTTATCACGGAACTGCATATCTCAATCAAAGTCTCTGTTTAGGATTTTAAAAAGAACATTTCAGAAATTCAAGTTCAGATTTTGACAGATTTTGTTCATCGGCCCATTGGCAAAATAAAACTACACCATTGAACTAAATAACTCTGTAATTTATAAATGAAGGTAAGAAAACTTAACTTGAAAAAACTTAATAATTTATGTAGAGCATCTACATAATGTCACTTTTAAACAATTTGTACTTTGCACACTACACACCACAACTAAAGAGACAACAATGATTCACTGTAAATGTAAACCCTACAGAGAGTCAACAGTGACTGACAATAATACATTCGTGACACTGAGACGTAAGTTCATGACCATAAATACATTCTCAGGCATCTACATGTATACCTACTGGCAACAAACCATTCTGAACACCCAAAGACACCCATTGACACTAGATAATTGTAAATATGCCAAGCAGTGGCATTTAACTTGCAATTGACTCATCGTAGGTGTATTCATGAATTCATTTACGTGTCTATTATATACGGCAGGAACAAAGACTGACATTCAAGTAAAATGAAGAGTATTAATTGTTAATTCGTTTTTTAGAACCATTCCTCCCTATTATTTGCCTTTCGATTATAATATTTCCCTAATAATAATGAAATTATTTAGGGAACATTCATTTACACCGTTATAAGCTAATACATTTTCACTTTTGATGTCATTCTCCATTCAATATTTTTCGTCTCCACCGTATGCAAATTATACACTGACAGAAATAGCTTCAAAATTAATGAATTTATTAGTAATTAAGTTTGATTTCTATTTACAATTATTTTTCCAGGTTAACCTGTTAATTAGGCATATGAAAAGTTCATGTCATTACATTCTATACACTATAAACTTAGGATTTCCCTGATTAACATAAATTACATATAATATGTGACAGGTGAAAAATATTACCTTATCAATTTCTTACACCTTTTCTTGTAATATTAATTTTTTTAAATAGATTGTTTTCCAATTTAGAGGTATTTGGAATTACGTATATGAAAGCAGATAGGCATTTGAAAGTTTACACCGTAGACAAATCTCAGCACACCGTTAGGTGCTTGTAATTTGTAAAGATACATTAAGAACACAAACAATGTGATATAGTACCAAAATCAGCATTGAGAATCATTGAGGTTGCATAGATTATTGCAGACGTTGTTGGTGGTTAGTCCTTTACATTTACTCTAACACAATTTTACTTAAAATTTGTTCTCATTCCACATTTCTTAGCTATTGCTATTATAACTTTTTATTTGCACTTACAATAGCTACTTTACATTCTTTATTCTAAACATTACTACTATATGCGTTTCCTGAAATAAAAGCAACAACACACACACAAGTTCATATCGCAAATAATTAATAGGATATCCAGGTCAGGTTTATTCAGTCCTGTGTGGATGTTAATGTTATGTATGGGAAATTGCAAACGACTAATTGATTTGTAAAGATAACACTCATGAACAGCACAGTAAGTACGTATATTACATGGAAATTGGACAATGGATGTAACATAATAGCCGCTATATGAAGAATACACTATCTACTTTTTACCGAGAATTTTCCCTCACTTTTCCACATCTGAAAGTGAAATTAATGTCTTTTTACAACTGCATAGAAAAAACATTGATTTCGATAAAAACGTTGATAACTTAAATAAAATTACATGTTTCGTACTAATGTAATGATATAGAGGGAGTGTCAATTAATATCAGCATCAACAGAACATTGTCGTCTCTTCCGCTAATAAAAGTTTCATTATTTAATTGTTTAGCAAGGAACTGTGTTATCCATCTAAGTAAATACGAATAACTAACTGTTTTAGATAATTTTTAACCTAATGGCTTTTCTAATTTCTAATATTTATTTAATCAGCACGCAATGTCAATGTCTTATTGAATACGACAGTAGAATTCATAATACAATAACGCAAAAAAGAATTCGAGTTTCCTATGATTCTATATCAGATGTCACATGCAAATGAACTCATATCAAAGAAAAGTTTTCTTGGCTACATCTATAGAGCAATTAACATTTTATATCTAAAAGCTATTGCACATTGGACAAAGCATTCTACATTATTTTTACTTTCTATAGGTATACCTCAGAGTGACTCATTAATGATTGTAAGCTAAGTAGAAGTGAAGGGGCACTTCCAGAAGCAAATCCACTGATCTTATCCGAATTTCATTTAAATTTAGGCCATATTCTAATATATTTATGTTATAGTTAAAGTCAAATCATACTTAATTGGAAGCAGAATTTTTCTATTTATAAAATGTTCATGAGTTCATGAATGTCATCGAAAATATTCTGCCCCATCCCCAACCCCCACCAAATTCCATCATTATAAAATTTTGTAAGATACCTAATATATTCTTTACTTCTAGTGTAACCTAATTTAATATTTCCTACCAGTGAAAGTAAATGTTTTTTGCACACGAATATATTTGCATGCATTTGTCAGGAGGTTAATGGACATAAGTTTAATAAACTTGCATTGCATATAGTTTTATCTGCGACAACTGATAATGATAAACATGATATTAGCGATTAGGCCTAACTCCACTATATTATTCACCAGTGTCATTTAGAAATTACGTTTCATATAATGGTGACGAAATCGCGAAGCTCCATTTTAATTCACTTCTTTCCAAGAAATTACTATTCAGTTTTTCTCGGATTTTTCTAATGTTTTGCTAATAATAATAATTTATTGCTGTCTCAAACTGTATTCACGGAACTGCTAGACATACTAGATATCAGAAGTATCTACTTAATTATTAATTATAGTTGTGTGTACATAACTACGAGGTAGAGTACATAACACGAATTTGCAACATAAAGCTAAAGCTAATGTACGTATACATGGTAAAGGGTATAGACAAACGGAGTATTAAATTGAGACCAATTAAACATCTCAAAAACAATTTGCTCAAAAGAGTTTCATGTAAAATGTAAAAAAACAAAGAAACATAATGCATTAGCATAAAACATATTCACTATGTAAGTTTAAATGTGGAAAGAATGTAAAAAAAACGCTTAAATATTTAGTAAATTTAGTTTATTTGTAAAAATTGGTTTAATTAGGTAAATATTTTGTTACTAGTATCCCTAATATTACGTCATATGAACAAAGTAGGAAAAATATTTTCTATAATTTGGTGAATGTGAGTAACGTGAGCATAGAGTAGGGAATAGAGAGCAGAAATCGAAATCAGACTGAATCTTGGTAGAAGAATGAGCAGGCAAGATTGGTATTCTATAGAGTATTGTAAAACTAGAGCTGTAAGCTAAAGCAAGCTTTGGCTAATGAACTAACCACCATAAATAACAGTGAGAACAGAAGCACAACAAGAGAGCATAGCAGAGGAATCAGAGGATAACAAATAAGGTCAGACAAAGTGCTGTCAGCTGTTGGCTGGCCGTTGGTTGGTTCGCTTAAATAAATAATTACGTTATAATTGCTCCAACTTATATTTTCTAACCATCAATGCACTTCACTCAGTCAATGGACGAATCAAATTAACTCTTTCATACACACACTGCATTATTTATATACTGACACTGCTACTATGTATAGAATTGGCTAAGTGCATATAGCTTTGAGATAAAAGTTTAAAGGGGCTCTTTTGTTTTGTGTAAACTGCTCAGTGAATAAACTAAATGAACCCAACAGTGATCTAATAAATACGCCCGTTTTTGTCAGACATTTATAATTAGCAGAAGAAATGTCATCATTTATGACATTTTAAGGTATACATTTACACAATACAATAATAAACACGTATAATATGTATAGGTTAATATAGTTGAGATATGTATATAGTTCAGCATCGGCAGATCTTGTGCTATTACGTATTATGTGACTTAATTTACTAACACATTAATTATACAAGATTATACCTTTTAACAACTACTTTTCCTTTCGCCTAGTTTTAGTTCACGTGCATATAAACAATTAAATGTATTTGATAAATCAAAATTATTTGTACATTATGGTTGGGTTAAGTTTTAACTACAAAAATTGCATTCTTAATTGTTGTTGTCTTTTGCTGTGATTTCCAGGAATGCAATGATGCACGAGAAAAATTGATTTGTCAAGAATTAGTCAAAATTTTCCGTCCTCCTGTCGTCAGATTTCTATTGTTGGCTATCGAGAATCAAAGATCATCAATTTTCACCAGCCACCATGTCATTGTCTTCGGAATAATTTCAGCGGTGATAGTAATGCATTATGCAAGGTAAAACTTATATTTTGTATAGCTGTCGACTCAGACTCGGTAGTTTTCATCCATAATTGAGCGATTTTAGGTAATAATGTAAATGTGTCTATGCTAGTTGTACATAGTTATAGTATGTATATCGTTAATGTAAATGCACAGGAAATCCATATATATCGATTTGTGGTTTTGCTGTGTAGGTAATGAAGCTGCCCAAAAGGGAATTCGCGAATCGAGAATAGATCACACTCTGTAGTGCCGTAATCGTCAACTGATGCCCAATTAATCAAGTTAGTTCGTTGTTTTTGGAATACTCGACGATGAATCCTCAGGAGATGAAGGAGAGAAGAGTGGTGTTTCGTCGACGCCAATGTCCGAAACCCAATCCATGTTATATTCCTCATGTAAGTTGGAAAATAATCTGTATTCGGTTTGAAAAAGATGTAATTAATTTATTTTGTTCTAGATCGTCAACGAAATAATGAGCTACTTGAAATACGAGGACTTGCAAATGTGCCGTCTTGTTTCAAGACAATGGAATGCTGAGGCTTGCAAATTTTTTTACCCAAAGTCGGAAGTGACATTGAGAAGTTGTGATGAAATGAAAGAGTATAATAGGCGATTTGGAAGACGTCCTGATTTCTGTACAAGTTTTCATCTAGGTTCGAAATTGAGTTTAGAAATGCGTGTAGTGAAGTTGTTTTTTGCAAATCTCGGTTCGTACATTAAGTCGTTGAGACTCAACCGAATCCGTTGGACTGAAGCTCTCCTAGAAGAGCTGATCTTTGAAAAGCTTCCGAATCTCGAAGAGCTTATATTTGAAGTTGAGGAGAACGAATGGACCCCAAACACTGGAAGACACAGCGTTTTTCATAATAAAAAAAGGATTTGTGGGAAGCTAAGACGATTATGCTTGAGAGTTGAAGATCCCTTCGCCCGGGTGTTTCTGATGAGGGACTTTATCCTCGCGGCTCCCAATTTGGTCGAGCTTACTAGTCATGTCAAGGCTGTAGCGTCTGATGAAGACTGGATCTGGGTGCAAAATCCAGACAGAGATGAAGTCATGGACCTTGATATTCCCCCTGCTGCCCCAATTATTGGCGATCTGCAATT
Source organism: Tomocerus maximus (assembly GCA_019776445.1). NCBI lineage: Eukaryota > Metazoa > Arthropoda > Collembola > Entomobryomorpha > Tomoceridae > Tomocerus > Tomocerus maximus. Next base: position 1,196 of record JABASH010002498.1, on the reverse strand, counting down.
GCGGGGGTTTGACTTCTTTGATATAATTCTTGCGGGCGTTGTTTTCTACGACATTCGACCCATTGACAATTTAATCGAAGGACATGAAATGGCGCTGAGGAAACTTGAGCGTTTTGATTTGAAAATTAAATACAACACCAATATTTTGTTTCGCTTGACAGCTAAGATTTTCCCGCTTAAATATCTGGATATGCCTTGCCTTATGCCTGATGTTAGTTTAGAAACAATGGCAATTTTACTCCGAAGTGTCCGCTCTACTCTCATTGAGCTCAGAATTAAATTTGACAAAAGAGGCCCTTGTGCTAAAAACATGGCCATGTGCGTATTCTTAGACGTCCTCAAATCCTTGTACCTCGAAGATTATATCGGACCCATCAATTTTCTTAAACATTTACACCAATTGGACAATTTAAACTTGACGAAAGTTGACTTCAACTCTATCTTTTCTAAAAGCAACTTCGATTTCACCCGACCCCTCCCACTGAAGAAACTAAATATTCACTTCGAGAAGTCCAGAAGGTTGACACTACCAACTGCTAGAGGAATCACACGCGTTTTCCCACATCTGACAAATTTAAGACTGGAATACTTGACAGATTCGTCTCTCAAAATTATTTTCGCTGGATTGCCCAACATTGAAACGTTGTCTCTCATGGAATGTAAATTCTCCGATTCTGCATTCACAGGAATCAGTCAACAACACTGTGATGTTCTAGCTGAGGAATTAGAATCGGAACACGAAGAAGCAGACGATGAACTAATTGCTAAATTCCGGGGAAAGTCACCTTGGATTGGAAATTTCAAATGTAATCATCATAATAATTAATAATTATAAATTATTACTATTTAATTATTAATTTCAACGTTAAATTTTGAAGGTCTTAAAGCAATGGAGCTAGGTTCTTCAAATATAACCGATATATCTGTCATCTACGGATTGTCCATGTGTAAAGAGATCAAGAAATTGCTTATCGTGGCCTACGGGGTAAGTATTTCGTCAATTTTCTCCCAAAATTCTCAACAATATTCAAGATAATTAATTTATAATATTTTTATCAGATCACGGACAGATCACTGATGAAAATTGTGGATGATATGGATGTCCATTACTTCGAAACGAGATTGTGCAATCAGCTTACCGTCCAAGGTGTCCAAAATGCTCTTGGAAAACTTAAAGGGAGGAAGGCTCGCTTAAA
>JABASH010002497.1:0-19880 GCA_019776445.1 Tomocerus maximus | reverse complement strand
TATTGTAAAATTTATCTCATTATCTCTATCTACAGGGCATGTTTCCCATTTAGTTGAGATGTTTGTTGTTTTGATAGTTTTGTAGAGTAGATAGTTATGTCGTTCATATAGCAGAACTTCTGAAGAAATGAATATTGTTATATAATTATAATAACATGTATTCAATACGCTTGACTGACTCACTCGCACCGTTTCTGTACTTTATTAGATTTTTTACCTTAATCTAGTTAGTAGAACGTTTAACCGTAGAATCTAGCATGGTATATAAAACTTATTTCTTAATTGGAATAATATTTCTTCTTTACTTCGTCTGTTGCATAATATTTTAGTTGCTGTGTATAAACTTGTGTGTGCTTATGTTTCTCCTTAGAAATAATACAGACATTGGCAAAACGAGTAACACACACCGTGCCATTTTGTATACTACTTCCATAGCTGTTTTCCCAGTATTTCTCAATTTGAGGAAAGTGTGCACAGGTGTGTCATAGAAATGAAATTGAATTCTTAGATTTGATCCACGAAAAATTGTGTCATATGAAGTGCATTCTTGAAATATTAGGTACACTTGGACAAGGTTGTGTTGTTGGTGGACTTGTAGTCCCATAGTTAGCCATAATGTAAGTAACAGGTGTTGACAAAGTAGTGACTCATCTCTGAAATGAACTGTGGAACAATGATTGTGTGGTTGTATGTTGGTGGACTTGTAGTCCCATAGTTAGCCATAATGTAAGTAACAGGTGTTGACAAAGTAGTGACTCATCTCTGAAATGAACTGTGGAACAATGATTGTGGGGTTGTAGCAATATAAGGTTGACGAATCAGCGAAGGTTCTTCGGTAGTAAATAGTTGATGAAAATAATTTGGTTAGCGGATGGAAGGATTTATGATGAAATTCCTTGAGGAAGATAGCATGTCTTGTTGTATCTGTACATTAGGTAAACATTAGGAGATTGGACGAGAAATGCAGCACACGAGAACACAAACAGATAAAATTGCATACCACAAATAGTATTAATGGAGTAGAAGTGGAGTCTCTCTTATCACTGTCATATCAATATCATATCATGAAGAAACGCTCCATTCATACATACGCGTAGAAAGAAAACTTTTTCTTTTAGCTAGACAAAAGAATCCCAAGTTGAGTAATAAGTGTTGTTTTCTATCTTTTTTATATGTCCATGCAGACGTCTCAGCTGTCTCGTCTTCATAAAAAGAGCATCAGTGGATTATATTTAGGTATGTATACACTGTGGCTATATACACATACGCACATCATTATGTATCTTAGGTATAACTACAATACATATTGGTTTATAGAGACAGTGTAGAATAAAGTATGAAACAACACACGACACGGACTCCTTTTAGGTATACAATGAGGTTATCTTCTGTTGGGTATAAGTCTTACGTACATTACATCGTGGATAGGTAAGTTACATCGTTACATTCACATTTCACCATTACTATATTCTGTTATAGTCATATCTGTATTAAGTGTATCAGTTCTGGTAGAGCTATTTATATATTTATAAGAGATACGGGAAAAATGATTAGTTTTCACCAGAAGTGTCTAAGATGTTGGGTAATCATTCTTGGTGTTGAGGACTGGAGATCTTGGATCATATTTTATCTGATGATCGGTTGTATTCTCAAGAGAAGAAAAGCTGCCATCAAAGTCCAGCAAGGTGGAACAAAATGTGATCCACTTTGGCGCTGAATGGCAGCCGTTTTATCTCCTGTGTGCAAAAGAAATATATTTAAGTTATGTGAGGAACATATTTGTAACATGGCAATTCTACACTCAATTCACAGTATCCTCTCAAGAGTATATTGCATTGCGTGAATGAGTATTGAAGTGAGAGCACACTTGAATAGACTTCCTTACCACATCCCATATAAAAGTGTAGATACTTTACTACATTTATTATTTTTTATCAAATGTAAATGTTGTGCATGTGTAAAAACATTTCTTGTAAATATTTGCATTACTCACTCTTGTCTCCGCACATGTAAACACTGCCTATATAGGAGGTAGAAATAAAATCACAGAGAAAGCAGAAGTTTTATCAGGCAACACGGTTAGATCTACCCGAGTAGAAACATTATATGCACTTCCTACTGTCAATGCTAAAACAAGCAGTACTGTGGTTTTCTTTGTCCTTGTCAAAAGAACTCGTCTCGTTCTTCACTTTCAGTGTAAATACTTAGGTATCGTTACTGGAAAATATAAAAAAATTGCTGAGTTCAGCAACCAAGTTTAAAAGAAACATGAACATTTCTTACGCATTTATACGTATGTACATAGGTAGATATTTTCTTGAAGAGCGTTATAGGGAATATTTGCATAAAAAACATGCAACCACGTGCCAGCATTTCGCGTGTAAAATGATGGAAACGTGTCTAGAAAATGTGTAATAAATTAAAAATCCATACGATACGAGAGTTTCTCCTGCCTTTTCTTGGTCTAGCTGTCATTTCCCTACGCTAGTGTTGGGCCCCCTACTCCCCATCATCATATATTTTACAATACGATATACAATGCACATGTGATGTAATGCGATACGAGGAAAGTCTATATTTTATCGCTGAGTATTAAAAGTACTCCATAGAATCTTGAGCTACTCAAGAAAGTCTGTTTCGTGGTACTCTTGAGTCAAGTCAACGTTTTCTTTATTAAATACAATTCCAAACTGAAAGAAAAATAAAAGGAGGGGGAGGAAAGGAAAGTTGGAGAGAAAGTTCAAAGAAAATGAAATGACTTGCCATCAGAGACGTATACTTGAACGGTGGCAGGTTGAGTGTTGGACGCTTTGCACGTGTAGTTCCCGGCGTGCTGAGGACCAGCCGACGGTATTGTAAGTCTTGAGTGAATATGAATCCCAGGTTCTGTATGGACACTCACGCCAGAGCCAAAGTTCACCATCTGATTATTGTGATACCAGTACAGGTACTGAGGTGATTGGCGAGGACTCTGAAAACCATAAAAATACCATATTAGTATTAGAGCGACATGACATAAACCACGCATAGATAAGTTATGTTTAAGTAAGCACCAATAACTTTAACTGCGACATAAAACCTGAAATGTGAGATTATACTCCACGCAATATGGCCCGCTTTCAAAAGAGATTTAAACCCAAAGACATTTCACGAGATTATTTCTTTCTAGCCCTGAACGCTTCTTTTGTCATAAACTCCTACATCCCTCTTCATAGGGTATCGACTTCCATTTCATAGCTACACCTACTACATATTCTATATAACATGATAAGACACTAGACAGTCAATTTTGATTGTGCACTGTATAGTAACTCCTAGGACCTTAAATAAAGGGATGGTATTTACAAATGCAGTACTGGTTTGAGTAGTTTGCATGGAAAGATATTTATATTAAGTAGATTTTGAGTTGGAGAAAGTATCGAAATTCCTTTTACGTATACTCAAGCACATGCTATAGGCAGGATGTTGTATAAAATATAAATGCAGCCATCATTCATGGTTTGCCCCCTCCGAGGAATTTTTACTCACGCTTTTCCTTGTTGGTCTTGTGTAAAGAAGGCTCTTCAACTTTGTCTCGTCTATTTCAATAGATAAAGACAGATAGATACTTGGCATGGTTTGGGTTCCTTTGGCGAGACATTTACCATTTCCAAGTAGATCCTCCACAAGGAAAACACATACCTACTACAAACTCTCATCTTTTCCTGGGTGTAGGTACTACAAAGGCATGGAAAAACACATAAGTATGTATTGAGAGTGGCGGAGTTTACGTACACACTGTTTCCGAATCTCTAATATACGTTGAGCATAATAAAGATACTGGAGGAATCCGAAAGAGCAACTCTTTCGACTAAGATAGGAAGAGAAGGATTGAACCACAGCTTTACACACCCATTTGTCGCTGACACGTAAATTTCCATCTTTATTTTACGTGCAATCGAACTCCTGACATCACATTTGACGAAGTTTCTACAGCTCTTATGTGGTCGTTTACACTAAATCAAACCAAAGCAGCAATCCATTTTTCAAAGCGCTCTTCCTTCCTCACTTTTTATTATACACTTCCCTCTCGAACCTATTGCAACGGAAATCGAGCACAAATATCCATAATGCATACAGGATTATTTCCAAATAACATATTAAACTAAACTGACACCTTCAGGGCACCTCTTTGTGTGATGAAGAAAGCAATTTTCTCCTGTAATTAATAATGAATTTTAATGCTTCCAAATCAACAGAGCACATCGAACTCTGGAATCCGATTCATATTAATGACTCCCTGATGAAAGGATTCAAGGGTACACAGTTCAATGGTTTTAAGTCAAGGATGAAATAAATGGATCTCGTCGACACATCACTTTGTCACATTCATCGATCAAGAAAACCCGTAGTGTATTGTCCATTCACTTGAAAGGCTACATATCGTATTTGCAATTAGAAACTCTGTTGGGTATTTCTACGATAGTAACGCAATACCAGTAAGTAATTTAGTAGGGTTCATTTCGCCGGAAAAAAAGAAACCGAAAGGCTGGGGAAAGTTCACGACTTATTTTATAGAACAGTTAGGCAAAAAGAACTCCCAAATGTTTTCCTATCTTTTGATGTGAATGATACATTGCGTCTCGGCCAAAAAAACACCACAAAAAACATTATTTTCTTTCCCTATAAAAGCTGATTGAGGATTCTTTAGATCTTTTATTTTGTGTGTTGCGTCGCAGTGGATTGGTTCTCATTCCGTCACTATTACACACATGGACAAAGAAATATATGTTAGTGTATCAATGAGATACTATACGTCATGGTGTACTTCGTCAGCAGAGCATAAATATTGTCATCACACTAAATTATCCACAGAAATATTTAGTTAATATGCATTGGAAGTAGTGAATGCAGTCAAGTGGGTTTTTCCAGCTTCGATGTCTGCAGATTCGAAAGATTCAATCCGACTTGTTTGCAATGCGTATTCCTTGGTAATGTGTCCTGTTCTACTTCCGACGTACTACACGAATAGATACTTACTTTAAGCACAATGCGCAAGTAAGATTTAGTACACATGCAAACTTTTAGTGAGCTAATAAAGTATTTAATAGTGCGTATAATGTATTTATTGTGCTTACATATACTACAATTGATAAGCAAAGATAGTCGCACTACGATCGCCCTTCACAATCTTGTCTTTGTAAACATCTGAGATATTGATACAAACAAGTTTACGCACTAGTTAGGCTGGATTACCCAGCTTTATTCAATTCCATCCATTTCAATAGTCGTCTCAAAATTGCTTTGCCCAATGTAGATCTCCTATATTTTTGAATGAAAATGTCTCCAGTAATTCCAACGACAGAAATTTAGCCAATTGTCGACATTTTCGAGTTAGGTACTTCACTTGTTATGGCTTATTGGCACGTGGCATAGATTTAAGTGAACCCTTTCCATATAGACTTTATAACGAGTTCTAGGTATACTTATATTTAATTCATTTATATAGTATACATCTCATGTTAGTACCATTCTACAATCTATACACACTCAAACTGTTTGCATGTATAGTTTTTTACATCCAGTGAATTTCAAATAATATAACGTTTCATGATGCTTTTACAACTTTAAATTCTTTTCAAAAGCAAAGGGTGAAAGTTTAAAGCTATGCAAAGTGAAAAATGTAGTGTTTAGCTTAGCCATGAAGACAAATTTTATTTACATAGGAAAGTCGTAAGTCGTACCCAATTTTCAAAAAGGGATATCGTAAAATATTTTTCTTGAGACTTTCCAAACTGCATCCTTTAGGGCTACCCACTACTAAATACTCTGTATAGAAAAGAATATTCATAGTGTAGGCGTATTTTCAACCTATATTTTTTAACATTGCCTACTACACCTGATTTGTCATATTAGCTGGGTTATTTTTTCTTGCACATTAGTGTATTAAGCCCTATCAGCTTTGTGTATTGTAGTCAAGTATTGAATGGTAGTAGCTAGGCTAATTAGCCCAACATGGAACAATTTAGCCTTCAAGCAATGATTGAGCATCTTAATCTAGTATAAGGTCGAACGAAAATAAAATGGTGCTTCGAAAAAGTTTTCTTGGAATATATGATATTAAAAGAATTTTCTGTTGTCCAATATTATTTGTCATAACTTAATTTGTTCTGCTAAGTTCATCCCTCTCCATGTTCCGTGTCAGTTGGGAGAAAAATCATATTAGGAAAAGTTGATTGATGTGCTCGTGTCGTAAACTGCAGTTTGCATTGCATAGCAAATAACTTTTATATACAAAGTGGGCAGACGGAAACTACATTGGCGTAACCATTTTTTGACAAAGTGCCTACATTATATTAACAGTGTAGACTAAAATTACAGCAGGGTTTTCTTTGAAGAATATAAGCATTTCATTTTTTAGATTTTGATTCTATTTCATTGATAAAAAATCGCAAACGTATTATTGATGACAAGAAAATATAATCTCAAAGATGCATCTTCAGAATGCTGAAGGCATAAAATGAAAAAATATGACCTTCGTTTATAATGGTCTTTATCATAGTCATTAGACATTAGACAGTATGGTTAATGGTGCATTTTAAGCTAAAAGAAATAGCGTTCCACGTCAAGCTTTCCAACTCTACATAGCCAAGATGCCAAATTTAAACTGTCACTTGTGAGGGAAATGAAATAGAAACATGAAACCTGAATGCTCTTTATTTCGTTATCTTGCATCAAGAATCTATCTACTAAATACGTCATAAAACTTAATACAGTACGGAAGGCCAGAAACCGTTCAAATGACTTTCACTATGTAAATAAACTTTCTTTCTTGAAGTCTAAACTGAGTTGAGTTTGTGAAAACCTGGAATAACAGTTTACACTTTATCCCCTGCCACCACAGTCATTTCAACATATTATTATGAATATTATTATCAAAAAAAGTAAAATCAAAAGTGAACAAAATTTTGGTTTTATGAAGTATTTTATCGTATTAGTATATGTTTATCGAATATGATAAAAGTATGACAACAAGCATGGTGAAAGGCAAAAGTTTTAAATGCAAATTAGGTTAACATACTGTGAAAGCCATTATGAAAGTTTCATGCGTCTCATACTTATATAAAGAGCGAATGCAATACATTTGCATCAACTCGCATTCATTGCTTCAAAGAAAGTTCTCGTATATGTCAACTTTCTTCTACTCTGAACACACTTACACATACCATTACTATTATTATTGTACCTGAAGGTAGTAAATGTAGCCACTGTCGTTACTGCATTTATAGTAGTACAAAATGCAATTCAAATGCATCAGATAATCAAATCATAAAAGGTTTAAACATCTACTACATTTGCAGAAAAACTACTTGTACAGGTAACTGTATTTTACTCACTCCTATTTCTTAAGTAAGAAGTATTTGCAACTACATGTATTCTTGTAAGCGCTGACAATAACAAAATATTGTTATATAACGGGGTTTTTGCCGATTTAAGCATATACTAATATAAAACAGTAGTATGCTACGATAAACACCTTTAAGCTTTAGATACTTTATCAGATTGAACTCGTTTGCTTTCTTCCTCCAAAATTTTAGGTTTTATAATGCTATTACTTCCCATTGCATACAAGTTGACCTGTCTACGGCTTATAAAGCGCGCATGTGAAAATACCCAACAATTTTTCATTGAATCATGCACCAGCAAATATTTTTGCATTACACTGGCAGTGACTTTTCATTTGACTTGTAGGAAAATATAACTGCCCAGTAAATATGGAAACTTTCTCTTTTACTTTCTCCATGCACTTTATTTACCTCTCCAAAATATTACCCATGTATTCCAAATTGTCTCAGCACAAGGAAATTCCTTGTGCGCAAACGAGTACGACTTGTTTATGTGGTATATTTATTTGAAAAGGTAGGAATACTATAACTCGCTAAGCAAACCAGAGTAGCAGATAAGTAGTAGGGAATTGACGCAGGAAGTTGACAATATTAACTGCTTTTATACTCTGCACAGCAGAAATATACATAAACCTTTTGATATCTCTTGTACATATCAACCTACCTATGACTTTTGCAGTGACTTTTGAAAGAGCTTGTTCCCTTAAAGTCATGCATTACTATTTCATTTCCAACTGTTTCGCTATTTTTATATTGCCAATATTTGTCATAGTATATCTCTTTCTGTGCTTATAGAAATTTTCTTGGAGGAAGTTGACTTATAATTCTCAGTTTGGTATTCGAGTCACTTTGTAGTATAGGCAGTGACACTATCTCACCATGTTGCAGAAGTACAAGTCTAGCACCCAAACAAAGTGTGCAAAAGTATGAGTTCTGCTTTGCACATTTAAAGTACAGCATCAATACATTTAAAGGGTGCAACACCAGCAAAATCTTGGGAAACTGCAACCATTGTGAGAAAGACATGTGCACTGATACTGGGAAACCAAACGTGTGCTACATACAAGTTGAACATCCTATGTCAAGCTATAGTTGGTGGAAGCGAGAGGAAAATTTGCAATCGGAGACTCCCGTGAAAAAATGATGGTTCCTCCATCAAGTGCGATCCCATTTCCTGGATAAGATCCTTCGTTTCCACTATCATTTTCTTATATCAGTCTGAATTATAATTTCCTTCTTAAGCCATACCAACTTTTACCCGTACAATCTGTAAATGTTCGTATAGTATAAATTCTAGTAAGTATATACCTATATGCTCAGTGAACAAATATTACCAACATATTTGCCGTACACAATCCTGTGTAGTCCTGTAACATTTATCCGTAAGATCCCTTTCCTTTATCAGCTAACTACACCTAATTTTCAATTGCTAATATTATTTTAAGTTTCTAAGGAGCTTGAGGACTGGGATCTATATCATAGGCTTAGTGTAAGTAATCACGACTAATTCTTACAAAGTTGGAACAGGAAAACTATTTTTAATTACTTTTCTACTTATTTTTTTCATCCCAACTTCGAAATTGTTTGATGTTGGAACAGAACCTTGTATTTAATTAGAAAAGTAATCGAATTCTTCCTGTACAGTCACGCATGATAGAATGATAGTTAGCAACTTAAATATCATAGTGCAAGTTTACAGCAACCTTACTAGAAAATAAATATCACTTTACATTAAAACTCCGAAATAAATACTTGTAAACCAGACTGTGCTCAGTAGATAGCAATAAGCTAGTTGCAGAAAATATGAACCTCGGTGTACCGTGGCATATTTATTTTATAAGGCTGTTGTCCTGTATCCTGAGTTATCGTTTCATGCAGCAGCGTTATTTTTAGAAAAGGCGAGAAATGAATTTGGATAAGACACTTCAAGGTCTCACGAACTCAAGAATCTACTTGTATTAGCATCCAAAGGATATTTTCATTCTGCAAACAAGCAAATATTTGTTTCACAGTAGACTACTAGAGCTACCTTAAGAGTTCAGCAAAAATGTATGAAAAATGAGCAGGATACAGCTGAATTATTAATTTAGTACAGTCATCCACATCCGCTGTGTACTTTATTTTTAGCTTTAAAAAGCTGGTGCAGAGAGGAAATTACGGAAACAGTTTCGCCAGGTCCTGTCAAATCACATCAAAAAAGCACTACTCCAGATACCTTGAGATTGCAGAGATATATGCATGCAATTTTCGAGTGAAACCAAAGAAAAATATTTTATTCTGCATCGTAAATTGTGCAAGAACATCAGAGGATCCCTGGATGCACAGAATTCGATCCAATGTGCACTAATAAAAATAAAAATCAATGTCTTGTTCAAGCTCGCCAAGTTTACAGTTGCATTATTTGAAGCCGGTCTCGTCAACATAGCACCCATAATAATAGGAAAGCACGGGTAACGGAAGGGAAAAGAGTGAGTCTACCGGGAGAATTGTCTCGGATCCAAGTGTAGCGAAGAATAAGGAGAGAAATCAGGAGAAAATTGGTATGAAACAGGGCAAGAAGGAGGACGGAGGATAGAAAGCGTCGTCAGATTGTTGATCGTGGACAGAGTGTGTGAGTTCTGTTGACGGTCGGCTTGTCACACACTAACATCGCATCCAAAGCAATTCAGCACCTAGTAAAGCTATCTGTGAAGGAAAGAGCGATATCTTATGTCTGCCACATGTGAGTTTTTTGTCTGTAATCCCGCACGCAGGGAGAGGGAAGGCACGCTCTTCGCTATAGTTCTCTTTTCTGGAACCAAAAGTCAATCTAGAGTTAGACAGGACAGACGTATCTTTCCCTGGTCTTGTAACCCAAAGTCGCCTTCGACATTTCCCGAACAAATGGATGGATAGAGCAAATCGTTTCGGGACAAGACAAAATGCCTAGTTGATCGTCTGGGCTGCTAACGATTGATTGATGGATGACTACTAATGTGGGGGTGGACAAAACGATAATTTATATCAAACCAGGCCAACTTTTCTTGAATGTTTTGGCAAGATTGCTCCTGTGTACTTAGTACAGGAGTCGCAGTACAGTACACGCAAAGTTATAGCCTGTCTTTTCCGCATGCAAATCGCTCTACATATTAGTAAAGGGTGTTTGCACAACGGACATTAAGTATTTAGGCATGTCAGCTCAACTAAAGATCAGTCTGGGTTCTCCCATAATAACTCCTATCTTCAACTCCGACTTGGCAAAGCAGCTATGTTTAAACAAATGAAGACTAAAACAGAAGAAAAGACACATCTCTGTGGATGAGAAGGTAGAATGCATTATAATATATTTTTAAGGTAACAAAAGCCATGGCCATGGAGAAGACAAAAGAAGCCAAGTCTAAACACTCAAGTGCTTAATATATTATTCTCCCCTACTGCTTTATCTGAAATTCTATTTTCATCTTTTCCTCGCTACTTTCGTCTCCGTTGACTGAGTAATGTTGTAAGTAGTTCTAACTAGATCACCGAAATTGACTGCCTTCCGCGTGGTGCGCATTTTATTTTATAAAAATTGTTTTTCCTCGATCGATGCAACTATGATGAAATAAAATGAAGAGTGGGAGTAACAGTAACAGTGAACTACTCTACTATATATATTCTGCTACAAGACCCTTCCATACACACACCAATCCAACACCAAACCGTTCTACACCGAAATTCCATAATGCCGTGCCATTCCATAACGTAGTCAACCGAGCCAGACCAAAAACGCAACTTGCTTACTTTCCGTACAAACTCCCATACAAAGCAATGTATATACTTAGAGAATATCTAATGGGAGGTAGTGCAAAATATTATTAAAGTAAGAAATTCATATTGCCACTAGAGCAAGAACAGACCACCATGGAACTGATCCTTCATTCCGATAGTAATGCCCTGCTACACAAGAGTGAAAATATAATAAAGAAAATTACACCTTCTCTATCTCCCTCTTATTTTCCCAAGTCTACTTAGTTAGTTCGGGAAATCCTGAATATCTTTATACGAAACCCACTTTTTTCCGAGAAACCTTGGCATATTCGCATCTTGGAAATAATAAACGCACAGACCAACATTGCATGCACCCGTAGGTAGATTTGTATATGTGACTGCTCTCCGAAATTCCTTTTTTACTTACATATGTTGGTAAAACGTAGGTGCCTAATCGATTCCCTTTCCATCCCGATACTTTCTCAAGTGTTACTCTATTTTTCTTTCACTGTGAAAGTAAACTTGGAACTTGAATCCCATTATCACATATACTTTTCACGTGCAAGGCATATTTCCCTTTACTGGGAATATTTACTCGGGGATACCTCATGATTTGTATTACATTATAAAAAGTGTAGATACTATAAGGTATACTTTACATTCCTAATAAATATACAATATTAGGCTTGGTAAGAAAGACACATCGTTAGTATGCACTCCCCAGATATATTTTATGTAGCTTGACTAGAGTATCTGAAGTCTCCGTGAAAATTTGGAGATAAATTTCTTATTCTGCCTACGCACACGTCGTCACATCAAATCTCTATTACTTACACTTTCTCCTGTGAATTCCTATGCTACTCATAGTGAACATCTCGGGGAAAGTAAGTTGTAGTCAATAATATGAAATCTGTCGTGATATTATTTGTATGTAATAACGTAGCTCAATATACAACCCACGTTATTAGCTACTCTATTTAGACAGGCACATCACACACACTGCATTTGCTAAACAAGGATGCGAAAATAAGATTTAATAGCAAAAGCAATTGGAATACCTATAGGAAAGTAACAAACGAATGGCAGAAGAGGGACTTTGAGCAATGTCAGAGTATTTACAGTGCTCTAGATATTTATAGAAGGAAGAGTGGGAGACAGAAACTAAGAAAAGTCGACCCCAACGAGCCAAGAAACCAATAAATGTAATTTTTCTTGGTAAAGTGTGACTCGTGTGCACAATCTGATATTAGATCTTCTTCACAAGTGAGTCTTTCTTCGAAATGGACAGCCAGGCCAAAGTGAAGTCACCAGACGTGTTTTCCTCCCCTTTCTTGCCCTCTCCTTCCAACAGAGATAGAGCACACTTTTTCTTCCGCCAGAGCAGTTCTCTGTTATTTCTCTGCTCTTCCTACTATTATTATGGCAGGCAATGGCATGGTGTAGTAACTGCAACATGGCATTGTCAACTTGTCACGGAAGCCTCCACTTGAATTATGAATTGGCTACTATTACTTACAACTACGACCAACTAACTCCGGCACTGCCTTAGCTAAGGCTCTATCACATAAACTCAAACTACAATAAGTAGTAAGTACTCCGTTATGTCGTGCTCTAAGGTACGTACGTACTTGCACTTCCGCCTCTAGCCTAGTCAACCAAAATAAGACTTGGCCAAGTTTACTTTATTCTATACTCAAAGGATAATAATGTTGCTACAAGCATTAGTACCATTGTTAGAGTGTGCAACTCTATTTATTTAGGCATATACTGTATACTAGTACTAAAGACATGATACATCTATGTAAGTACAACGACGAACTAAGCCATGTTTAAGATAAAGGAGGATTTTCCACTCCCTAAATTTAATACAATGTACAACCGTACAATGTAGACATGTATATGTTGTAGTCCGAGCAAGAAACGCCGCCAATGGGGAAAGGCTTATAATCCCACATGCCCTCCGGGGAAGGAAAAGTAGATTATCAAACATTGCGTCTCAAAACAAAATCTCAGATATGATTCTCATTATTGGGGTTAATTACTGGATGCGTTATTTCCAGTAAATCTTATGTTAACTGGATCAAACGCATTAAAAAGTTAAACATAAATACGATTGAACTTATGACTGCAGAATTAATTAAAACATGAAGTTAAAAAACTTAGACGTATATGGATGAAATTGGGTCACCCTCGCTTAACTAGCGATAGTCCAAGGAGGAAAGCCTAGCCCTGCTGGCGACCCTTCCTCATCGGACTACCACATAAGTATATATAAATACATATACATATAGACACAACACATACATAAGCTCACGTGAAATACAATGAGAAAATACAAGTGTATCTCAACATCAGTAAAAAAGAAGAGCGAACTTTTTATCTTTTCTTTCTGATAATATTCTGTTGCCCAACTTTCAGATTCTGCTTTGGATTAAAGTTACAAGAAGATATATATTCATAGTATATCCGAAGTTTTGGTACTTGTATATTATATAACACATATAAGTATCGCACTATAGGTGCTTACCCTTACAGTACTTACAGTAGTAGCATGTGGAACGTATTGTAGACATTATAGTTGGAGACATTGTTATAACATTATACTATATTAGATTACATACATAGTTGATCATGTGTAGAGAGTGAAGTTGCAGTTTGAGAATCCATCGTTAAAATTCTGTACATGGACTAGGAGTTCAACTTAACTAAATGTACTGACGGAGTTATTCTCCAGTTTACTACGAGAGATACAATATAATAAGCCATTCTGAGCTACAGGGTAGTGTAGTGCACAGTGAAAGTTGAATTATGGGAGAAAGTCTTCATACATGCGTTGCATAATAGTATAGAAGGGAAACCAACTAACCGGACAACTGAACCAACCAAACAAGCCTATATCATTATAACTGGTCGGAAATAACATCTCATCTCTCTCTTACTAATTTTTTCCTCAAAATCTTGCCTAGCTTGTGAATTTTGGCTTTCTGACTAAAAACCAAGGAGTAGTACTTTGTCTAACTAGCTTTCGCATGGTCTGAAAGAAAACAAATTAAGTCCACTGACTATGAGATTTGAGTTGAATCTGACGAGATGAAATGACCAAAGGAAACCATAGTAGTTGGAGAGAAAAGACAGAAAGTGAGCGAGAGACTTTCACGTCCGCATCCAAAGCAAGATGAATCCCATTTGGAATTTCTCAAAGTCTGTCTTTCGTCCTTAGGGATGCGTTTTAAAGGGTAGAGACATAGAAACTGGAGTCTACTCTAGGATTTCATAGTTTCAGTTCCAGACCAACTTCCTCAAAATCCAGCAGAGGATTTCACTGGAGGAGAAAAAAGAGATCTTGACTGAAAACACTTTATATGTGGACGAGGTACTATGCATAATCTAATCGGGGCGGAATGGTCAACTCAACTCATAGAGTAAATGTCAAATGTGCCATTTGGACATGAGATGAGAGTGAAACTCTAGGCGCAGCATAAGTGAGATGAAAAAGTCAGACCCGTCTCAGCTCTACAGTTAACCTACGCAGGGACATCATACAATTGCAGTGTTACATGCCAAACTTAGTCATTTCTCTATATAAATCTCTAACTACGCAGTTCCGTCTATCTCTAAATTCCTTATAAGTGCGGAAATGGCCAATATCTTGCAATAGAACAGATACGCTCCATTCAATGATGCTGAGACGGGCAACTTGTGCAAAGTTTGTTTGACTTCACTCCAGTTGTCTTGTCCATCTTTCTGATAGCCATATGATCTGATAGCATCTAGCTTTGGATTCTCTCTTATATAATACAAACCTAGATACTTTTACTATAAACACTGTCGCAGTGCTAGACAAACTTCCCTTAAGATGTTACCCATAAGTTTTCAAACTATCATAAGTACCTTGCACATACATTCATTGTATTATACATACATAAGTACTACTTTGGCTACAAAAAGAAATTGAAGAAGTATATAGAACCTAACAATGTATACTATCTTTAAAATTGCATGGTATGTGCCATACTATGTAACATTGAATAAATATTATAAACTTTAGTATATAGTAGGAGCACAGGATCTTCTTTTATCAAAAAACAGCAATTTTATGTCAAAATTCAAATCCGGAGAAAGTCAAAGTCGACGGAACCATGTAAAGATACTTATCTAGGCTTAGTATTATTGTAACATGTTCATCGTTAGTAGAACAGCATCTATTAAGCCATGTTAGTATTAGTAGTCCCTACGACTACTATGTTAGAGTGTTGAATTGAAAATAAATATTACTATTGCAAGGATCTATTAAGGATTTCATGATGATGGGATGTGGTGGCATGTGTCTTTTTGATGTCCTCAAATACTTTACCATTGTATAATATGACATCACATCAAACAGTGTAACATCATCGTCAGTGAGACAGAAGACACAGATTCTCTGGGTAACTGCTCCTAGTTACAAGTTTTTGGTTGAAGTTGAATATGTGAGTCAAGTGTCTCTACAGACAGGACTGGTCGAGCGAGGGCCGTGAGTAAGTGCTACAAATACATCTAAACTTACTGATGAGATCCTGAATTTCCTCTTGAATTGTTATGTAAAACTAACATTCGCTAAGTGGTTTGGTGTATAATTTTCTATTGCGTAGCTGTGTGTGGGAAATGATTATTTCATATGATATAGAACAATGCGGGTAGAAGGAGCATTAGAGAAGGACTGTGAAGCATTTATAAGTAGAATCATTGCCAAATTCGGAAGTTTTTCTCTTGAGTTCTCTTTCCCTCGTCCTCTCATCTTCTCAACCCACAAAACTCATAACTATTCCTGAAAGGAAGAAAATGGTTGTTGAGTCGCCTTCTTTTCGGCGAAGTGCTGACTGGAGCAGAAAATGATTTTATGAGTTTGTAACTCAATTCCTATCTGGTCTACAGATACTCGATCCTTGCCTCCTCTTGTTTGGACTCAGTCTGTCTACATGCATTGTAAAATTTACTTTATGTAGGAGGAGTGTACTTATACCGTAAGTGCAACTTAAACTCAAGTCAAGGCAAGAAAAGCCATGACCAGAGAGCGACAGACAATTTTCAAAGTGGGCGACAAACATTTCCCACTTTCTATTTACCTGTCTAGCTTCACTTCACTTTTTCCTATCCCTTTTGGCATTGTCTTAAGAAAGTCTGTCTCTCTGTCCTCCTCCTGTCTCCCATATAGTAATTCTGTTTTATTGCTCCAAATCGCCATTTCTAGATAAATTCCCCATCCTTGCCGTTAAAACAAATCCTTCCCGATCGTCTTTGTAAATTGCTCTTTCCATCTACCTACTCTGTACCTTACATAACTTTCTGTTGCTTATTTACGACCTATTATCCACCATACAGCAGGATAAACATACAAATCCATACATTCCACTTAGGTAGACATCTCTTCACATGACATCTTTTGATGTCTGCTAAATGAATTTTTTGCAACTTTCTCCAACATACATAAGTGACCCTAATATCTGTACATCGTCTTTGAAAAGGTTAAGGAGGGCTTCCTACTTAACCCTTTGAACACTAAACAGTTCCCAAGACAAAATGTTGATTGTGGTTCCGTAATAATTTTGCAAACGAAGTTTGTGTTTGATGCTCAGAATATGAGAGACTGGAAACCGATGCGCTTTATGTAAATAGTTAATGAATGAACTTTCACTCCAATGTGTTTGAGCAGGGAAATACCCCTGGGATGAGATGTGTTTTGAATAAGCGTGCAGATGTGCAGGGTAGCCTATTAAATGACCCTCAGAAAGTGCTAGAGGACTTGCAAGCCTTTTTTTCCAATTTAAAATTGGAAATAGGGGGGAAAATTCTGTAAATTCCTACTTAAAGTTTTTATTTTCAAAAAATGATTTCGTGCACGTTTTTTTTCAAAAATCATCCTTTCAGATCCCCTAGACCGAAGCATTTACTTTAGGAATATGATAGTCTCAAAACTGAAAATTGACCCTGTGACCTGTTCTCGTCGCAGCCAAAAGTGGGAAGCCACCCTTAAACGCACGTCATTTCTGCTCGCTCTGTACAAAGTGCTTAGTTTAGTCTTTACTTATATAATGTACTCCCATCCCTGTTACAAGAATGCATAATAAATACGAATTTTAACTTGAAAGGGGCTGGAGAGAAAAGTTTTGATACCTTATAAGACACACAAAAGCCTCGTCACATCCATCTAACTCCAGATTAACCTATTCTCTGTGTATGTGCAAAAGTATTTTATGGCTGTAACGTAAGTGTCTTCGTATTGATTATGGAGGTGACTTATTGCCAACTCTCCATTGATATTACTATACTATTAAACACGTATGCAAATATAGAGACACCAAGAATCCATAGACATCTTTGCATAATAAACTACTTCGCACTATATTATATGATGTTTTTGTTCAGTCTCCACTATAGTTGAAACTCTATCAGTAAGTAGCAACAATATGTGAATGTACAATCTCCACAGTTTGCATTCACTGAGAGCAAACTCTCCAAAGCTTTTTTGTGGTTGACGGTGACACAGTGCTGTTGGGCTAAAAGTGCTCATTTCCAAACTCCCACACTTCACCATTTACCAGAAAAGGCAATGAAAGTTTTACAGGCATTTGCACGGAATTTTATGGTCGTCAGTTTTAGCTTTAGCTCTATATTATGTACCTAACTTACCTTCTTTCTACTTTACTACCAATACGTGATGCATTATATACAGAGTAGGCACTCACACATAGATAAATGTACCCATTCACTACTGCTCTATATTTATCAGTAGTGTTTCGACCATGTCAACTCCAGTTATAGTACTTTGACCTGAGCAAACGGCCAAAACATCATACAAGATAGATACTTCGATACAAATACCTATATAATATCTGTAATACATAAAACTGAAATTGTTAGCCATGCTGTGGATCCTTCCTATAAACTATATATGACAATCGCTGTGTGAAACTATCTGTGAAAAGAGATGTTGATCCAGTGATACAATATATTGCGTCAGTATATAGGCATAGCTAAGAATGTTCGTGATATCATGACGGCTCTTCCACTCAAGAAGATACCTTAGGTGGAAAATGGAATTTAGAGCAGTAGAGCACTTTGCTACCAACGAGTACCTACTAAACTGTATATTGAGAGAATAATATTATATCGCCCACGTATAGTATATTTTTGGTTAGCATATGCATATTATTTGTGTAGTATAAGAACCGCACTTTGTGTCTTTTAAAGTATCTGTACATTAGGTATTTGCGTCCCTTTGAAGGGGGTATAGTGGGACATAGAAGAGAAAAGCACGTAATATGCATGGCAATGTTGTACGGAACACTGTGAATCTAAGCCGTACGTAGAGGAACGTATGCATGTATTTATGTAATATATTTTCAAAGTAAATTGCCCCTTTCTAGTTGTATAGCAGGACTAGTAGTCTTGCGGAAATTTTCCGGAAAGGCCCTTTTTACAAAATCTCCACGCTTTTGAGAGCTATTCCAATTTAAATTTTTTTTACTCATCTGTCCTATGGAGAAGGCCGGAGAGTGAATTGCATTACTTATCCTTTTGCTTTCACCGACTTTCACCGCACTTTATAAAACTATATATGCGAAATGCTACACGGACAGAATAAGGAATATTTTTGTGCTGTCATGCACAAGGCACACTCTTACATATAGACAAGTAGCAAACCACTGCTAGATTGGTTTATGGAATTTCCATTTGTATTAACGTTATGAATGGGAACGCGTTGCTTTCCCTCTCCGTTATTAGCTGCATTTGTTAAACATATATATATAAATAGATACTTAAGAAATAAATGGTTAACTTGTATTTACATCCAAATTATTGAATCAGTTGAGCATAATGTCCTGGCACATGTTAACGTGGTATGTGATGTAACTTACAATTGATTGTTAAATCTACCTAATTTAAATCCTATCTTCCTAACCTACATATAGTTGTCTAACCAAATAAATTGAAAGTCAAATAAAAGTATAGGATTTTCAGCACGGACTGTTGTAGTATTACATTTATCTTTATGCTCGATGTGACACGTAATTCCCCACATAAATCATACTCCCTAGTCTATGAATAACCCATACAAATCTGCTGCAGAAATACTCTTTACGCTCATTGCATTAAAGGTAGACCTCCATTTTGCATATCTTTATACATATTTAACCACAAGTTATACCTACTTAACAGCATGATGGAGAATGAAACTTTTGTTTCCAATACTCTCGACTCTCATTTTTAGCTCGCCCGAGGAAGCCAGTTTATAGAACCACACGTCCGTCCGTTCGTCCCCACAATAACTTTTGAAAACAAAAACGGATTTTGACCAAACTTAGTAAAAACGTTGCTTATGGACCTGTGACAAATCCTATCGATTTTGGTGAAAATCGGTCTACTAGTTACCGAGTTACCGCGCGCTCACTTTCTCTTCATTTTTATAGTCAAAGTAATAAATTGGCATAAAAAAATTTAATTGAGCTTCTAGCATTTCGTTAGTGTAAAGTTTCAAAATACTTTATATCGCTCCTAACGACAGTTGGCACAAAATTATCTGATTTGACTTTCTATGCATCATGATAGTCAAAATTAGCTGATCAGGCTGATCTGACTTTCTATGCATTTTGATAGTCAAAATTAGCTGATCTGACTTTCTATGCATGTTGATAGTCAAAATTAGCTGATCTGACTTTCTATGCATTTTGATAGTCAAAATTAGCTAATTTGACTTTCTTTGCATTTTGATAGTCAAAATTAGCT